>VMBQ01012443.1:0-11462 GCA_007657795.1 Dreissena rostriformis | reverse complement strand
TTTTTTTTTGTTTTTTTTTTGTTGTGTTTTTTTTTGTTTTAGTTTCTTTTTTTTTTTTTTTTTTTTTTTTTTTTTTTTTTTTTTTTTTTTCTTGTTTACCCTTCAATGTATAATTGTATGTGTGCTTCTTGTGTGTTTTTAAAATGTTATAAACATGTATATATGTGTATATATGTGCTATTTATTTGTTGTACTATGTAGTTATTGTGCATGTGCTTGTATATGCTTTTTTGTTTGTACAACTTAAAAGTGTATAACACATGTTTTAATTATGAACTATGCAAAAACAGCTCCAATATAGTTTTTAGGTATATTTCCCTTTGTGGTATTTGTGTGTAACTTGCAAAATATTATGCTTTTAATGAACATTTTACTTAATTTTGTGTTTAATATGCTTTTAATATGTCCTTGTACTATAAATGCTTATATAATATGCTTAATCTTTCTTTCTTTCAGCTCAATATACACTTGTTATATATATACAATTGTTTTGTCGGGAAATAGCTCATGAGCTAATGTTTATTGTTATTCACATCCAACGTTAAATAAAGATTCTTGTATCTTGTATCTTGTAGGGGTGCATATGCACTCCCAGAGCCGCAATAGCAAAAATTATCAAAGGCTCTGGGAGTCCGTTACACGTTTATATGGACTATTCTAAAATGAGTCCTTTTACAATATGGGGCTAGTCGTTTTACAATAAGGGGAGAGTCGTTTTTAAATATGGGGCGAGTCTTACTTTCGTTTTCACTGGAAAAGCTAAGGACAACGGATAAACTTAAACAAAAAGTGACATATCATACCTGCATGCCAAACTATTAATTATTTACGAAATTATTACTGACGCTTAAATTACGTTTAAAATAATGAAATAACTCCAAATGATAATGCAAAAAACGTTAAACATAATACGACTCACGTATTTAGGAATTCATCTGATTGTTTACTGTCAGCCATCTTTTTATCGACTAGACACAACGCAATGTGCAAACATAACCAAACATACCTATTATGGAAGGGAATGTCAACCAGTCCAATCATCTTGCTCAATGACAATTGCATATTGTTTAATGACAAGTGTATATTGCTTAATGACAACTCCATGTTGACATATGACAATTGCATGTTGGTATATGACAAATACTACTACTACTGCTACTACTGCTACTACTACTACTATAGTTTGACTCGCATCTCTGCGAACACTTATTAGCCTGGGACTTGCTTGTAACAGTGTATTTTAATATTGATGAGGGAAAATGTTGCCCCCTGGATTCAACATATTGTTAAACAGTATAATATGCGTAAAAAATAGATAACAAAATCAATTGTGCATCATATATTTTTTCAGCATGAAAGGTTTTGCCAAAAACTTGATGGATGTGTTGTTCATGACGAGATAAAGGTGTCATGTTGACCACGAGCAAAACTGTCTTTAGATGCGTATACAGTATATAGCATAAGAAAAAAATACATATTTTAGTAATATCATGACCAGGATAAAGGTCAGTATGGTTCCCACCCAGTCTCTTTGCGTTCTCCCAAAATACGACCCGTTTTTCAAACGGGTAAAAAATAGGAAATACCGGTATGCATTGTTTTTTAAATTTACTAATGCCCTTCAACCGGTTCTGGGTATGGGGCGCCTAACACAGACTTCTCCAGAGACCATTAAGTTTTCTGTTCCTTCCAGGGTTTGCGCTTCTGTAGCATGTTGTTTTAACGGGGATGGGTTGGTAACCCCACGTCCAACCATCGAGCTCCTTTTCAACCGGGCTTGGGACTGTCGTTGGTGGAGTTATTTTTGTTTAAGCTTGTGTACGTTTACACTGCTCTACATTACATGCTATTCCATTCCAACCGATAAATACTTAATTCGTTTAGCAGCAAAGAACTCTCTAGTTCTCGATACAATTCCTTACATTATTTTGAATCGGATAGAACTACTGGGTTGCCACCACTCCATCATCTCAAAAACACAAAAAAAGCAGGCCTACCATACAACCGAAAGCATCGCCTTTAGTATATAAGCATTGTATCAATCATCCAGCAGTATTCATATATGCAAATGAACCCAGCCAAACGTAAGAAAACTTCCCAAACGGGTATATACGAAATAGGATGCCACCACAACCAGAAAGCTATACCACGCCATAAGGAAGCTAGAAACTTGGTTTGGGCCTTTCTTCAATAATTTTGGACGGGGACAAATCTTTCCAAAATTGTTTTGAATATTTGTGTTTGGAATTTAAACATTAAACTTTACACGATAAAGAAAAATCGAAACGCAAACAATTTCTTTTCAGAATATTTTTGCATACATTTAGATCTATTTAAATAGCTGGGTTGCACCCATTAAGTTAGGTACTTTCATAAGGGGCATGAAATCAACGCCAGATATTTCTGGTCCTTGATAAGTTTGTTTGCACTACATGTTTATATCTTCTTTGACACTGTATTTAACATTAATGCCATATTTGGAAACTTACTATACATATGCTTAGTGATGTAAACGTGACTCTTCCCAATAAAATGAATCAGCATAAATACTGATATTTAAAAATATATACTTAATACAATGTAAATCAATATTAAATGAAGTACATGTACAGGCAGCGTGTACTTGGACAAAAACGCGTGGTCGCGNCGTTTGGTAAGCGAACACCGTAAAATGAACACCGCGACGGGTGACGTTTGTCCAACTACACGCTGCCTGTACATGTACCAATTACATTAAATTTGGATCAACGGAACCGAACTCGGTAAGCACAGTTACACAATACTTCCCGTAGGCTGAGAACATACATATTGTAAATACAAAAACAAAACAGGTCACTTGTGCAATATTTATTTAAAAAAAAAATCGGAAGTCTGGATACTATTCATTTCATTTCATGATTTATAGAAATAATGTAACAAAAAAGGACATATTGCAAATAATTACAGCAATCAAAATACAAACACATAATTGCTCACCAAACATTTCCCAAGCGAACCACCGCAGTGCAATATCATCATAATTAATAGAACGGGTTGGCACACTCACATCGAACATAATATTGATTGAAGGCCGTGAAACAGACTAAAAATGCTGTGGCGACGTGGACCAACCCAGTGACGGCGCATACTTTATTGTTATACATACATACAATTGTTATACAATTGAGTTATACATGTTTTTCAAAAATTAAATTATTATTACGAGCCTATGCTAATACAACAAACATGGCGGCATGTCATTGCATGTTTTAAATCACTTTTTGTTATTTCAACACTGATAAATAAAATTAGCCGAATATTGATATGCGTCTTCAGGCCCAGCAATTTATTTTTAAAACGGTCTTTGATTGTTTGCAAAGTGCTAAAAACACTAAGCGCGACCGCTCATTATGGGACCATCAATTTAATGCACGATATGAGAATTTATAAGCTTGTAAAAATATTTAACTTAATAAGCAGAGCATCCGTAACATGTATAATTAACACAATTCTAAAATGCACAAATCAATAAAAAAAAAACAACAACATATATTTAACAAACATTCCGCATAATAATCCCTCATACTAGCAAACAAAAACACAGATATGATGAGAACATTCAACTTCTCGCAATACAGATTATTGCTCAATTTTTGGTTGATACTGTATCGTATTTTAGCATCTACTGTACGGGCACGTGATGTTCAATGTACAATTATGTATATTCGTTTTAAGGTCAATATACTTCATGTAAAAGCGGAACGTTCAAATTAATGTGTGTAACCCTATATATACCACACACACTAAATTTATTAAACCCGTTCCTAAACTTCCTAAATATGGATCTAAGAGAAAGTTAAAACAACGGAAAGATTTAAAAATTGAATGTAATGGGCATAAAATCGAACACGCAACTGCTGTCAAATATCTTGGTGTTAGTATTGATAACACATTATCTGGTGAGAATATTGTAAACAACATTGTTAGCGCTCGTCTTAAATTTATGTATAGACATGCAAAGTCTTTAGATACAAGGACTAGACAATACTTATGTTCTGCCTTGATTCAGTGTCACATTGACTTTGCTTGTTCCTCTTGGTATCCAAGTTTAAATAAATGTCTAAAAGACAAATTACAGATATGTCAAAATAAAAATGTCAGATTTATCTATGGACTGGGTCCTAGAGAAAGTATTAATCAATGTAACCTGTCAGATATGTCATTTCTTAATGTTGAGAATAGAAATAAGCAATTAAGATTGAATCATGTTTTTGAAATTGTTAAAGACAAGTGTCCATCATACTTGAAAGAAAATGTTGTATATGTGAAAGATACACATTCATATTCAACAAGAGCAAACACATACAATTTTAGAGTGCCCATATGCTATGGTAAAGAAAATGTTATCTTTTACCACCGTGTGTAATTAGTGATTGGAATGCTTTGCCAGATTTAATAAAGAAAATTGATAATAAACATAAGTTCAAATCAGCTGTTTAGAACCATCTATTGTGCTTAGCTAAAACACTTTAATTGTACTTTTTAGAATATTTGTGTTCTTGACATCATGGCAAATATATTATAGAAACATGATTGTAACAACTTACATGTATACTCAAATTATCAGGGACTTATTGTTCATTTTGTGTAACTTTCACACAGGATTATATTATAGTAAGTATAACTTAAACTGGACCCCATTGGAAATAAGCTTTCGAGCTTTCATGGGCAATCCTAGGTTATATTGTCCAAGTTGTTTCATTTAACATACTAAGTTTTCCTTAAAGCTGTGAATTTGTTTCTATAATATATCAAATTACTAGTCTGTGCTGAAAACCTGTGATAACAAATGTATGTGACATGTTAAACTGTGATAATCAAGCAATATATTATATTCCATTAGATTAACATTTAATCATATTTTAAGTGTGAGGCAGTTGATGATCTGTTCCCTTCAAATCTTATTTGAGGTGATACGCTTTCTTAAGACTTTTTTTTTTATCTTGTCGCACTTTTGTGATCATTTTCATTGTCAAATCTTATTTTATATTATTTTATGGCAGTTTTTATACCATAGGTTTTGATCAGCAGCAATTTAACAAATACTTTTAGTTTAAATTGTTATGTAATTTTGAATGATAACTTGTATACTATGTGTTTTAAAACCCGAATAAAAATCAATAAATCAATCAATCAATCAATCAATCAAACATATCGGTAAGTAAAATAAAGCTACAGAAGAAACAGCTCAACACATCTCAATGCATTCAGATAAACGAATGGAATCCTACGCAAACAATATAATATTAGTCTTACAGATTGTACATATTTGTACAGATTTTACATATGTATGGCCAACAAATACAATACAGGATAGGAAGGTAGATAGTAATCAAATTCTGGTTACCAAATCAATGTTTAATAAAACTCCGGAAACTTCGAGAGAAGAGAAACTTGTGTTAACATACTCTATATATTTGTTTAAGTGACACATTACATATACAATACGGATAACATGAGCACGTATTACATTACACTAGACATAACAACGGAACGGTCATCGCAAAGCATTGGTGCTTTAAACCATTTGTAAGGCCAAAATAAAACAGAAACTTTAGTCCAAGCTTATTGGCGATTTCCACAAATATTGTAATGATATGTATCTTATAAGAACAAAACGTTTACTCAACAAAAATATTAACAAGTCTTGATACACATAAAAGAAAGGGAAAAATCTGACAAAAGAAATAAACTGTTTAAGTGTTAGATGCATTGTGTACGGTAGATCGGGTAACCTGATGCATTCACATTTAATATATCTACATGGACATTAAGTTATAAAAGTTAAGTACACCCATTATTAAGTAAACAAAACGAAATTTATGGAATACCCGTGTACGTGAACTTGTTAACACAGTGAAATCTGTTCAGTATGACCTTTCTGTAACTGTTTTATGCCGTCTTCCAAAAAGAAGCCCGCATATTTCCTAGGTTTCCCATCTCCGTCACTGGGTATATGGCGTATACCCATAAGCATGCCGATAACTGTCACATAATTGCCATCTGGATCTTCAGCACAAATTATGGCCCCGCTGTCACCTTTCACAGCAAATGCTGGCTCCGCGCCATTATCTTCAATCTCGATCATTTTTATGTCATCGACTTGTCTCACCATTGTTATCTTACCGTTGCCCGGTTGGGAATTGGCACCCCAAATATAAACCGGTTGCCCACTTAGTATGGAAATATCTCCTGAAAGTGCACACATGTTTTATCATACGATGTTATACTTTTTGTTCAATAATTAAATAAACGTCTACTCAACCAACTCCGAATAGTGTGGAAGTCCAATAACATAAAGCTTGAAATGCCCTTATTTATTATGTTGTGTTAAATGGCTTGCTTAACAATTAAATTATTTTAGGCATAGACACGAACTAAATAAAAACATTACACACGTTCCAACAAAACTCCAACAAAGAAAATTCATGCTCACCAGTTTCTAATTCTAACAACTTGCTGGGTTTTGACTGACCATCAGAGTCTCTGAACGAACGATCATGGACTGGTACTGTAATACGAGCTGTTGCAATATCAACCAATGGGTTTTCTACAGGCGCTATCATTGCTCCAATTGGTATTAGGCTATTATTGTCTCCAACATAAAAAAGTTCACCACAATCTCCAACAACATGTTTGGCAAGCAAACCGTACAGTTCCTCATCGATCATAGCAAATCCCCCCAATGTTCCATATCCTACACCGGTTGAGATCTTTGTTCCCACACGATATCGTCCCGACAATAATGTTTCATACACATTTTCTCTGACGTCGATATAATGTATGTTATATTTCACCTTGCATAAATCGCGAACATTATCCACATGCTTCTTTATAGTAAGTTTGTCAGTGTAAGTGGTATCCAACTCGATACATAGAGTTCCGTATCGCATACCACAGCCTTTTATATAAGGTATATGTTTCCTGATTTCCTCATATATCTGGAAAATACAAAATATGTTTAATATTGTATCTCCTACCAACATCTTTAACATTGGGTGTAAATAATCATATGGTCTCGATACAAGTGGAAGAAACATTTACTAATTAGTGTTGTCACAAACAAAAGCCTTTAGCATTGGGTTTTAATGATCCGCTTCAGGTTAGCTGTCACTCTTTTCCACCTAGTGTCGCCACTCTAAGACGACCTGTTGCGTGTAACACCCGTCTACCTACCTCAAAGGAAAAGTCAACACTTAGAGGTAAAAGGTCAAAATTGGCGATAAAACAACATGCCAGGATTACAACTTTGTCATTCATCATGAAATTTTAAAATAATTTTCCAAAAACGAGCACCATGGGGAGACGATGTATCATACTTGTAATACTTGTCTCCCTACCTCAAAGGTCAACGTCACACTAAGAGGTCAAAGGTCATCTTTGTCCATCAAGAATCTTGTTCGGACTGTAGATTTGTTATTCATAATGTAATTTTAAAATGAGTTCCACAAATCACCACCACTGCGACGACGGTGCGCCGCGTGTAAACCAGTCTTCCTTACCTTATAGGTCAAGGTCACACTTAAACGTCAAAGCTCAAATATTGTTGTACAGACTGTAGCTTCATCATTCATCATGCATATTCAAATTAAGATAAATAACTTATCACAAGCTTCCACCATGAGAAGACAATGTGTCGCGTGTAAAAGACGTCTCCCTAACTCAAAGGTCAAGGTCAAACACGAAGGTCAAAGTTTAAATCTAGTCGTAATAAAGTTTGTCCGGACTGAAATTTCTTCATTCATTGTGTGATTTTAAAATGATTTACTAAAGATCACACGAAAAGCCCAAAGAACAAACATAGAAGCATTATAGAAAGGGCATGTTTCCGACAGGCATCTAGCTAGTTCAAGTACTTTTTTCTCGTTTTGCAACTACTACTTACCCGGTCGTTGGCAGATGTTAGTGTGAATCCTATATCTGGAAGTTCGTCACTTGGGATTTTGTTCCTTAAGAACATCGCCATTGATTCGACAATAAGATCTTCAATTGCGTGTTCTTTTCCTCTACCACGGTTGGCAGGCAAATGCAGTAAGTCTGTTATGAAAATCATATACAATTTGGGGCTGCTGGTTTTCGATTGAAATTGAAAAAAACGCACCATTTCACAAACGTTTTCAATATGTTTGTTTATTATTAATTGTGCTATAAAGGTTAACAAAAACGCATGTTATTTTCACACATAATAGTTTATATATGTGCGTGTTAAATGATAGTTTATTATACTTGGTACGTATACGATTTTATGAGAAGAATGATCAAAGTATAACGGTAATTTAAATGTATATACCACAGCTTATGCTACAACAGCAAATGAAAGTGTTTTTTTTATCAAGGGCATAATATGTTCAAAATACACGTCGTTGTTAAAATCATACCTCCCAAAATATAAAATTGTTCAGTTTTCGCAGTAACAGATACACCCATTCCCTTGGGCGTGCGTCTATCGCCATTGTGCATGGCTTGTAACGATTTGTACAGGCGTTGGTTGTCATCTGAGGCTTGATCGGCAGGTAAATCATAATTATCTTCTCGCTGTATAACAGTCTTAACAGCCCTTAGCACTTCTACCCGTCTTCTCAACCATCCAAATAATTGTCCTTCCAGCATTCGCCCAGCAAAAACGGGAAAATCGTTTTGTGTTACGCAGTGTGCTCTGGCTTTACTGACTCCACACGCCTCCTTGTCTATCAGAATGAAAACACAATCATGTTCATCCACACAAACTGGTTTCATATCTGTTTTATATCTGAATACTCTTATAACCGGATCAGTAGCTAAATTTGCGATGTGGTTGCTTGCGATCGGTTCTGAACACCTTGGCGTAAGCCACTTGCCGTCGTTCGAAAGGGACGGATCTTCGAATACAAATGTTATTGACTGGAAATTCGGAATGCGAGCATCGTAATTTAGGCCACATTCATTTAATAGCTGTTGACATCGTATGATTAGTGGACGAACGTATCTCCTTGCGTAATCATACCGCGGGTACACATCGGAGGCGAATGTTGTGGACATGATGATGACTGAAACTGCAGGAAAAACATTATTGGGATATGTTACGTTACACATCACATTTTTCAGTGTTACAAAATTTTAAGTGAACCGAAAGTGAATCACTTATGAGTCATTTGGCACTATACCAGCACACAGAAATGTATAGCTTTGGTGTTTGGTTGGTTTTTGCAAAGGGGGTGCATAAATGTAATTGGATTCTGAAAGCTTGGACAGCTGTTTACGTACTGAAATATAAACCAATGTTTGGTCAAATAACGCCCTGAATGACTAGTCATTATATCTACTTGTCACCTTTAAAAACATGTCGAAAACGAAAGTAGTACGTTAAAAATACACCTTTCATAATTCCATTACACGTATAACGAAAATTGATAATGAAAACACAATATTGTATACATCAACTGAATGTACAAGAAAGCTTTTTGTATGTCCAGAAAAACAACAACAAATGTGTCCCTACTTACATTTTACTAGTTTCGTTTACAAAGCTGAATAAAATACCCAGTCATACATCTACTGTGATGTGTACTTTAAAAATAGACAAAGCCTATATTGATATTCTTGATTGGTCGAAAAAGACAGTTTAAAGTGTCATGATTGTAAAGTAGATTCACATAATACTATGTCAAATCAATCAAATGGAAACATCGTTAGAATTCTTACGTAAGATAACCGTTCGTATGAAACGGGCCAAATGTGCTGTTTTGTTTATGGAAACTATTTTAATTAGCGCACTAATTGCGCAACCTCCGCGCAGAGATTTGACTGGAACCAGCATAGCTGGATCAAATTGTATGTGAGAGCATGGAACGACAACTCTGCGTGGAGATTGCTAATTGCGATAAGATAGAGTTATAAGGGTTTAACATTTGTGTTTCTACAGCGGTAGGATATGCACACGAACTAGGTTCAAGGTAGATCTGAGAAATTGTTTTACAAATATTGGAACTACGATCTGTTTAAGTTTAGTTATATCGAAAATAGAACAAAGCGTGAATTCTCAGTACAGAATCAACATATATGTTTGAATAATACAATTCATTTACATATTCGGCATGTATGGTATTGAACAGCGATTGTATATCTTCCTTGTTCACTATCTACTTATTAAATGTCAGTCACTTGATATTATATGAGGTTTCTACTATTACCATTCGTGGTCATGTTATCAGTAATTTCAAATCATGAATGCTTGGACATTAAGGTAAACTAAATGTTTTTAAATATTAAAATTACATATTGCAAATAATGTTTAAAATAGTGTGCAGTGAAACCTGTCTAAACCGAACATTGTGGGACCAAGTGGATGGTTCGTGTTTCAGATTAGTTTGGTTTATCAAGGTTTTGACCTAATGCAATATTCGTTCAATATGAACAGCCTGTTAAACATATTATCGGTTTAAACAAGTAGACAAAACATGTGCTAGTTTACACGTTTATTATTGTTAATATTTTATTATTATTTGCATAATAAAAAGTATATTTTGTACATATGACAATATTACAAATATAAATCATCAATCAAGCATATCATGATTTACATACACATTATACATATTGTCGTTTTAAAGTAACGATAAAAATATATTATGTGTATGCAAGTCATATGTAGCGATTTTTAAAAAAACACATTTAAAATTTCATGAACTTGCAAAAATATTGATTTTTTGTACACTCTGATTAACTGGGAAAACATTAAGCATGTATGTTTAGTAGAATGGTGGTATTTTATTAAAATTCCAATAAACCTTAAGTGGTTATCGTAATGCTATATTCTGTTGAGATGATTATGTGGATTTAACGACACGTTGAACTGGCATGTTTTAACTCGCTGTGTGACATGTTATCACATAGTTTGGTAAATAAATAGATTAATATATGGTTGGCACTTCTAATACATACTGGCTCTAATATCTAACACAGCTACTATCTTATTGTATCGAATTATGTAGATAATGATTTACGTTAACGATTGCCTATATACAATTCAGCGCACACGCAGTGGATAGAATGTAATATAAAAAATAAGCAATTACAAACAACCTAACAACTGCAAAACCAGTTCGGTTTATTTCCTCAGTTTTAATGTATTTCCATTATTCAAACTTAATCAAGACTTATACGATTGTGGAAAACGTATGTTATTCACACTATTGACAAAACTACTAAGCATTCTTATAATTTGATGACCCGCAGCCATAACAAACGTTGATAATTACAATATCCTTCTTTATCGCTAACGTATATTTCTTATATCATGAATGCATCTTTGTATTTTGCTCATGACATATAACTTCTGGTCAGTTATGTCTTGAAATATTAACTATATGATGCAATATTCTTAAATCTTTATGTAAAAAGAAGGTTTTGTAGTTGATGCGTGTTAGTAATTTCGTTTCATCGTG
>VMBQ01012441.1:0-19943 GCA_007657795.1 Dreissena rostriformis | reverse complement strand
GAACTGTCGTCATCGTATTGTCGCATTCTCGTCATCGTATTCTCACGTTCTCGCATTCTCGCCCTCTGGATTTTAATTTGTAACCACGATGGCCCTAACGGTATTCCGTCGGTGTTGCAGTAACTTCTCTTTATAGGACTTTGTTACTTAATTTATAATTTTCGCACAATAAGGTACAAAAGAGAACCATCTAAACTTTATCCGCGCTGGCCGGGCGATTAATAATGCCAATTAATTCCATTATGGATCAGGAAGTTATAAGATGTGAACTGCATGATATATGCGCCAGCTTTATCATTTTTAAGAGAATGAACTTCGCATTAAGTATGCTTAATTGCCCTAATTGCAGTACCTGCTGATCTGCCTGGCGATTCTGATAGCCGAAGTCGTGTGTGTGATCCTTCTCTACGGAACTAAAACAGTAAGTTTACATGCAAGCCCTTGTTGAGAAGAGAACTGGTGAATAAATAATACATATTAACAACAGAGGAAACAGAAGCAGTCGCATAAAGAAAACGGGTGACGAAAAGTAACCAACGCGTTATTCATGCATAAAGAATATGTGCTGTTGTATTTTTATCACTTTAACGTCAATAAGGAACGTTTTCTGCTAAGCCTCCTTCGTATGTACATTCATATTTTCGACTGCTATTTCATATTTTAAATCTTACATCATTATCAGCTCCAAGGTACGATTAAGAAAACACTGAAGTCCGAAATCACGAGGAGCTACGCGGGTCTGAGCGGAAGTGACATCACATCCCTCGCCATGAATATTATAAACATTCAGGTAGGTGAGAGCCACTGTGTAAATTTAAGTTTTTGAATGGTTTTCCGAAAGATTTCCAAAATAATGCATTGACGTTTTAAATACTGAATGAAACAAAGCATTACTAGTTTATCTGAGACTTGTGAATGAGAGTTTAAAGGAATATAAGTATGAAATTTTTTTGTATTGTAAACATATCAGTTCAAATGATTATGTGATACATATTTAAAGTTAAACATCCTGTTTAAATTGTATATAACAATAACAAACAATACTTATATAATTTTGTTAAAAAAAAACATAAGAAAAGAGCGAAGCAATACATTTCAGCAAACGTCGCTAAAAATATATTAATATTTCTATCGTTAGCTAATTCAAATGGCCAATCGCCGGGGAGCAACTTTCAAGCGAATATTTAATAACATGATGTAAGCGTTAACGCTGCGTTTACGCTTGCGTTGTGCAAAAGTATATCTACCTTACACTGTGATTATTTTCTTCTAGGGAAAGTGTTGCGGCATCGACAATTACAAAGACTTTTTTGCTGCTACTAAATGGAACAAACAGGAGACTGTAAGTGGAAATACGATTGCCGTGGAAACGCCATTTTCTTGCTGCGTTACTCTTCCGGCGTCGGGCGCGGATGCCGATATAGCCTGCGCCAAAACACTGACTGCGACAGACCTGAATAACTACATGAACATTGTAAGTAGAGACCTCCTAGCCTCCTATATTTGAGACTCGCTTCGGGAAAACGGGGCTTAATGCATATGCGTATAGCGTCGTCCAAGATTAGCCTGTGCAGTCCGCACAGGCTAATCAAGGACGACACTTTCCGCTTTCGTGGAATTGTTCGTTTTAAAGGAAGTTTGTTCTTAGCTAAAATCTAGTTTAGGCGGAAAGTGTCGTCCCTGATTAGCCTGTGCGGACTGCACAGACCAATCTCGGACGACACTTTACGCACACGCATTAAACCTCGTTTTCTCAGAGCGAGGATCATGTGTGTCTGATATCAGTGTTGTGGTCACGAAGCAAACCTTTCAATTCCCCAAATTTTATCATCAACCCTGTGCGACTCCCACCAACTGACGTCACTCAATGTCCGGTGTATATATCGACCTTCTAGAATAGTGTTTGTTTGATGGGCAAGTATCAGAACTTTCAAAAGTGTGCAGCAAATCAAGCATGCGCGTCTACCCCAATTAACCATTACCACGTTGTTTTACTCCTTCTTTTTCACATTCGATTATGAATTTCGACGTTTTGAATAAGTAACGGACAGGCGCGTTTTTTTGTTTTGTTTTGCAAATAAAATTTATAAACTAAAATTCGAAAAGAAACGTTCCCAATATATTAGACCATTTGACACAGTGACTCGATGAGTGTACACGTACGCATGTCGTTATTGTCCAAATAGAATCATAAAACAAACGTATACGCAACATACGAAACCTTCCGGTTAATGTCTTTACGCGTTGAGATTCAAACACACATTTTAACTTAACAATGGTTTGTGACATGTATGTTTTCCGTTCTGCTGTTATCGCCTTAACTACCACACCGGTTGAAGGTATTTCTCGTCTACATTAATGTTCAGGGTTACCTTCCAAGAAATAGTATTAAACGTAATCAGGTTGTGCCAGGACATATTTTATCGCACATCACACCAACCATCCCTTGCTGTATTTTCCAGGGTTGCTTTGACAAGCTTTGGAAGTCGTCCCTTGGAAAGTTGGCGTATGCGTTGGGTGTGCTCGGTGGAATAGGGGCCTTACAGGTCAGTATCTAATATGAGCTGTGCGTGCTGGGTAGAAAAAGGGGCTTATAAGGAATGCATTCACTAATGTGTCATCTAAAGCGCTTTGAGCGATTTTTATGTTTAGGGAGTAGGGCTGAATTGAAGAATAAATTAAAAATGCAATAACCGGGTACATTATTAATTGTTGCAACAAACATAAAAAACGTATAAACAGATATAGTTTAGACAGAAGCGCACTTCAAATTTTCCAAATTAGCGTTATAATTGTGTGGTAGCTTACATCAACTATTTCAATTTAATATTCTACCTCAAAAATGGATCTAACTTTCACTGCGCAAAATCTGTTCGGACCGAGATGTATTCAAGAATTATACCACTTTCAAATAACCATGAGCCTTTCTCGGCGAAAATTGCGCTTTATGCATGTGCGTAACGTGTCGTTCCAGATAAACCTGTGTAGTCCGCAAAGTCTAATAAGGGACGACACTTTTCGCCTAGACTGGAACACTTAACGCACATGCATTAAGCCTAGTTTTCCTAGAGCGCGACTCTTTTTTTTTTTGCTATTTAACGAACTTTTTATTTTTATGCTCAGCTGCTGCTAATCATCTCGGCGCTCTGTGTGTTGTGTGGCAAAGAAAAGAACAAGGTGGAACACTATGGCGGCGGAGGCGGCGACCACCGGAAGAACCAGGTGGTTCCCTCCATCCCGGGCATGAAACAGGGAGCCCGTAGATACTGAGCGCCACGTGGCCGCGTTGATCAAGCATACTGAGCATCATGCAAAGTTTCCTTTTTGTTATGTTTGTGGACAGTTATTTATTAGTTTTTGTTGTTTTTTTGTGGGTTTTTTTTTTCATTATACGACAAAGAAATCAATCTGTTAGAAAATTTGAGAATATCTTCACAGAATTTAATTATTAACATCCGTTTTAATGACTGAACCTTTAATTTGTTTCTTTGATTTAATTGTTTCAACAAAATGTTTCTGGAACAGTATTAACCAAGTAAAAGTTCAATTATGAAGCCAGTTTGTATGAAGTGTTGTATCTCATTTGAAGCATGGAAAACATTTGGAAATTAATTGTGGTGAAAGTACATCATATCGAAGGTTATATGCTTAAATAAGACGTTTGTATTGGTATTTTTTATTGTATGCCAAAGCAAACATTAAATCCGCTGAGCTTAATGGACATTTCTACGCGTCGATCAGACGTGAAATACAATGACAAATACTGTTTATTACACTTTGAATTGTTATTACAATTTGAATTGTAATAGCCATCGTTCATACCTATTCATTTTATTTTTTTAATTGAAAAATTGTCAAAACTATTTGTTAATTTAACATCAAATTAGTCTGATAAGTTCGACTGTATAACATGAATGATTTCTTTGTAGAAAATTAACCTTTTGAAACATAAATACAAGACATTTATAAACCTGATGATTTACTTCAATATCTACGCATTCAACCCGAAACCGAACAATAGTCGGATAATAAGAGTTTCATTACCCTTCATAAAAAATTCCATATTTAACCCATTTATGCCTAGCGTCTAGAAAAAAAGTCATTGGCAAACAGCGTAGACCCAGATGAGACGCCGCATGATGCGGCGTCTCATCAGGGTCTGCGCTGTTTGCTTGAGGGAATTTCTGTAAGAAATATTCCAAATATAGAAATACATATACAAGACATCCCTAATTTTGGAAATAAATTGATCCAATTTAGAAGGATGGGAGAGTCCACTAGGCATAAATGGGTTAATGTGTACATGTTTTGGAGAATATTGTCATGTATGTAAATAACCCGCCGGTCGGCATACATTTTCTGATTTAAATAAAATTAGTCGAACAGATATGTGTGTTGTACAATTGATAGCTTGTTGCTAGCGCATGGACGAACCGTGTCCTTTGAGTTAACGCACCTTAATTTCACCTGACGACATGTACATCTTTGAGTCTTCAATGTCTTTAAGACATGGTTGAATAATCGAATTAGTAATGAAGTAACGGACCTGTATGACGCATGTACGAATAATGTCTCTGGATTGTCATTTCTTCTGTAATTCAACAACAGTTTGACTTGTGTATGTAAGCAGCAGAACGTATTACCGACCATTTTTTTAATGTTGTCATAGTTCAGTATGAAGAGGAACGTATTACCGACCATTTCGTTAATGTTGTCATAGTTCAGTATGGAAGCAGCAGAACGTATTACCGACCATTTCTTTAATGTTGTCATAGTTCAGTATGGAAGCAGCAGAACGTATTACCGTCCATTTCTTTAATGTTGTCATAGTTCAGTATGGAAGCAGCAGAACGTATTACCGTCCATTTCTTTAATGTTGTCATAGTTCAGTATGGAAGCAGCAGAACGTATTACCGTCCATTTCTTTAATGTTGTCATAGTTCAGTATGGAAGCAGCAGAACGTATTACCGTCCATTTCTTTAATGTTGTCATAGTTCAGTATGGAAGCAGCAGAACGTATTACCGTCCATTTCTTTAATGTTGTCATAGTTCAGTATGGAAGCAGCAGAACGTATTACCGTCCATTTCTTTAATGTTGTCATAGTTCAGTATGGAAGCAGCAGAACGTATTACCGTCCATTTCTTTAATGTTGTCATAGTTCAGTATGGAAGCAGCAGAACGTATTACCGTCCATTTCTTTAATGTTGTCATAGTTCAGTATGGAAGCAGCAGAACGTATTACCGTCCATTTCTTTAATGTTGTCATAGTTCAGTATGGAAGCAGCAGAACGTATTACCGTCCATTTCTTTAATGTTGTCATAGTTCAGTATGGAAGCAGCAGAACGTATTACCGTCCATTTCTTTAATGTTGTCATAGTTCAGTATGGAAGCAGCAGAACGTATTACCGTCCATTTCTTTAATGTTGTCATAGTTCAGTATGGAAGCAGCAGAACGTATTACCGTCCATTTCTTTAATGTTGTCATAGTTCAGTATGGAAGCAGCAGAACGTATTACCGTCCATTTCTTTAATGTTGTCATAGTTCAGTATGGAAGCAGCAGAACGTATTACCGTCCATTTCTTTAATGTTGTCATAGTTCAGTATGGAAGCAGCAGAACGTATTACCGTCCATTTCTTTAATGTTGTCATAGTTCAGTATGGAAGCAGCAGAACGTATTACCGTCCATTTCTTTAATGTTGTCATAGTTCAGTATGGAAGCAGCAGAACGTATTACCGTCCATTTCTTTAATGTTGTCATAGTTCAGTATGGAAGCAGCAGAACGTATTACCGTCCATTTCTTTAATGTTGTCATAGTTCAGTATGGAAGCAGCAGAACGTATTACCGTCCATTTCTTTAATGTTGTCATAGTTCAGTATGGAAGCAGNTTTATTGTGCACTCAATTCGCCTTCATAATTGAGTCGTGTTCTGAGAAAACTGGGCAAAATGCTTGTGCGTAAATTGTCATCCCAGATTAGCCTGTGCAGTCCGCACAGGCTAATCAGGGACGACAATTTCCGCTTTTATGGAATTTTTCGTTTAAATGATGTCTCTTCTTGGTGAAAATCCAGTTTAGGCGGAAAGTGTCGTCCCGGATTAGCCTGTGCGGACTGCACAGGCTAATCTGGGATGACACTTTACGCACAAGCATATTGCTCAGTTTTCTCAGAACACGACACAAATTTTCTCATCAAACCTATGCGACTACCACCAATTGACTTAACTCAATGTCCGGTGTATATATCGACCGTCTAGTGTTTGTTTGATGGGCAAGTATCAGAACTTTCAAAAGTGTGCAGCAAATCAAGCATGCGCGTCTACCCCAATTAACGATAACCACGTAAACGCTGTTTGATCTTTTGATCTCTTATATTTGACATCAAATGTTGAATTTTAACGATTTGAGTAAGTGACATACATGCACGTTCTTTTTTTTCTGAAAATAAAGTTTATAAACTGAACTCCTGAAAGAAACGTTCCCAAAATATTGGACCGTTTGACAAAGAGACTTGTTGGCGCGTTGTGTGTGTACACGTATGCGTTTCGGTATTGTCTAAATAGAATAATAGAACACACGTATACAAAACAAACGAAACATTCTGGTAAATCTCTTTAAACGTTAAGATTGTACACACATTCAAACTTAGAAATGGTTTTGGGTTTTAATGTGCTCTGTTTTTCAGTTATTGCCTGTAATACCGCAACGGGTGAATGTATTTCTCCTTCCGCGTATATTATTGACCTTATCAGGTTGTTCCAGGACACATTAAATCGCACATCTCACCAATCACCACTTGCTGTATTTTCCAGGGTTGCTTTGACAAGCTTTGGAAATCGTCCCTTGGAAAGTTGGCGTATGCGCTAGGTGTGCTGGGCGGAATAGGGGCTTTGCAGGTCAGTTAAGTATTTCATATGCGCTGTGTGTGCTGGCTGGAACAGAGGCTTGTTAGAGATGCATTCACGTGTATCATCCAAAGCAATGGGTGCGATTTTTACGTTTAGGGAGTGAGGCTGAATTCACGAATAAATCAAGATGATAACATCGGGTTCATTATCAATTGTTGAAACAAATATAAAAAAATAATATGCATATATGGTTTCAACAGAAGCGCGCTTTAACATTTCCCTTCAACGTTATAATTATGTGGTAGGGTACAACAAATATTTCAATTTAATATTTAACTTCGAAAATGGATTTCACTTTCGCCACACAAACTCTATTCGGACCGAGAAGTATTCAAGAATTATACCACTTTAAAATAAACTCGAGCCTTTCTCTACGAAAATCGCGCTTAATGCATGTGCGTAAAGTGTCGTCCCAAATAAGTCTGTGCAGTCCGAAAAGGCTAATAAGGGGCGACACTTTTCGCCTATACTCGATTTTCGTTCGACTTCCTTTTAACAAAAAACTCCACAAAAGCGGACATTGTCGTCCTTGATTAGACTGTGCGGACGAAACAAAATAATCTTGGACGACACTTTACGCACATGCATTAGGCCTGGTTTTCCCAGTGCGCGTCTCAAAT
The DNA here is from genome assembly GCA_007657795.1 of Dreissena rostriformis. Classification (NCBI taxonomy): domain Eukaryota; kingdom Metazoa; phylum Mollusca; class Bivalvia; order Myida; family Dreissenidae; genus Dreissena; species Dreissena rostriformis. The sequence goes on along the minus strand of VMBQ01012441.1, from coordinate 12,412 downwards.
CAATTTGCGGTATCTAACGAACTGTTTGTTCTCATGATCAGTTGCTGTTAATCATCTCGGCGCTCTGTGTGTTGTGCGGCGAAGACAAGAACAAGGTGAGTGACTATGGCGGCAGGGGCGGCGACCACCGGAAAAACCAGGTGGTTCCCAACATCCCGGGCATGAAGCAGGGAGCCCGTAGGTACTGAGCGCCACGTGGCCGCGTGGATCAAGCATACTGAGCATAATGCAAAGTTTCCTTTTTGTTATGTTTGTGGACAGTTATTTATTAGTTTTTGTTGTTTTTTGTGTTTGTTTTTTTTTTCATTATACGACAAGAAAATCGATCTGTTAGAACCTTCGACAATATCTTCACAGAATTTAATTATTAACGTCCGCTTAAATGACTGAACCTTTAATTTGTTTCTTTGATTTAATGTTTTCATCAAAATGTTTCTGGAACATTATTAACTAAGTAAAAGTTCAATAATGAAGCCAGTTTGTATGAAGTGTTGTGTCTCATTTGAAGCATGGAAAACATTTGGAAATTAATTGTGGTGAAAGTACATTAACATCGAAGGTTATATGCTTACTTAAGACGTTTGTATTTGTATTTTGTATTGTATGCCAAAGCAAGCATTAAATCCGCCTAGCTTAATGGACATTTCTACGCATCGATAAGACGTGAAATACAATGACAAATACTGTGTATTACACTTGGAATTGTTATTACAATTTGAATTTAATAGCCATCGTTCATACCTATTCAATTATTATTTTTTTCAATTGAAAAATTGTCAACACTATTTGTTAATTTTACTTCAAATTAGTCTGATAAGTTAGACTGTATAACATAAATGATTTCTTTGTAGAAAATTAACTTTTTGAAACATAAATACAAGACATTTATAAACCTGATGATTTACTTCAATATCTTCGCATTCAACCCGAAACCGAACAATAGTCGGATAATTAGAGTTTCATTACCCTTCATAAAAAATTCCATATTTAACCCATTTATGCATAGCGTCTAGAAAAAAAGGCATTGGCAAACAGCGTAGACCCAGGGGTCAGGGTCTGCGCTGTTTGCTTAAAGGAATTTCTGTAAGAAATATTCTAAATATAGAAATAAATATACAAGACATCCCTAATTTGGAAATAAATTGATCCAATTTAGAAGGATGGGAGAGTCCACTAGGCATAAATGGGTTAATGTGTACATGTTTTGTAGGATATTGTCATGTATGTAAATAACCCGCCGGTCGGCATACATTTTCTGATTTTAAATAAAATTAGTCGAACAGATATGTGTGTTGTACAATTGATAGCTTGTTGCTAGCGCATGGACGAACCGTGTCTTTTGAGTTAACGCACCTTAATTTCACCTGACGACATGTACATCTTTGAGTCTTCAATGTCTTTAAGACATGGTTGAATAATCGAATTAGTAATTAAGTAACGGACCTGCATGACGCATGCACGAATAATGTCTCTGGATTGTCATTTCTTCTTTAATACTACAACAGTTTGACTTGTGTATGGAAGCAGCAGAACGTTTTACCGTTCATTTCTTTAATGTTGTCATAGTTCAGTATGAAGAGGACGTTAGCAGTAGAACGTATTACCGACCATTTCTTTAATGTTGTCATAGTTCAGTATGGAAGCAGCAGAACGTATTACCGTCCATTTCTTTAATGTTGTCATAGTTCAGTATGAAGAGGATGTTAGCAGCAGAACGTATTACCGACCATTTCTTTAATGTTGTCATAGTTCAGTATGGAAGCAGCTGAACGTATTACCGTCCATGTCTTTAATGTTGTCATATTTCAGTATGAAGAGGATGTTAGCAGCAGAGCTTATTATTGTTATTTGAATGAAACCTATAGTCATTTTGTGTTAAATGTTTGCGTGGTATATACCGACGTTACTGGCCAGGTCACCCAGAACTTCTCTCCTGATAACGAACTTGAAGTTCTCTTATTTCGTATCGTCCCCTACCCGCGAAAAATGCCCAACCTCAATATTTACAAGTTTTCAGCAGAAGGAAAAAACTTATTTTTTTTTAAATTACAGAATGAAGCTAACACTTTGCATGATTACTTTTTAGATATCCTTACATGTGTCATAATGTTTAAAGTGACGTGTGGTTGTTTCTTTAGTCAATATGAGAAAATTGTCTTACTCAAGCTTTGACTCAAGCTTTAAGCTTGAGTTAGACAATTTTCTCATATTTGTTATATTATATTTATATTTATAATCTTGTTTACATTTAGTGTGGAAATTTTCGGGTAAGATTCCCCCATGTGTAGAAAGTAAAATGTGATCAATACAGCTTGAGTCATTGAAGTTTAACCCTTTGCATGCTGGGATATTGGTCGTCTGCTAAAATGTCGTCTGCTGAATTAATAAAATTAGCATTTTCTTAAAAAAAATATTCATAGAATACTATCAGAATAGCAAACAGTTTTGATCCTGATGAGACGCCACGTTCTGTGGCGTCTCATCTGGATCCAAACTATTTGCAAAGGCCTTCAAAATTCGGTTCCAGCACTGAGAGAGCTAATATACCTGTTAGAACAGATGGGTACATACATTATGTAATGATTGGAATACTAGGGTCTTCGGTTGCACTAGGCCTGATCATCCTTATGTTCTAGCTATAAGATTTGTACAAACAGGATTCAAGCCACTCAATAAGCCCCATAATAACCCTATGATAAAAAAGTAAAATGCTTAAGTTTTGAAGTATATAAAACGTTCGAACTCTGACTGCGCCACAAATATATGAGCCTGGCACTAGGAAAAGTGGTTTAATAAATTAGTGTCAGCCTGCACAGGCTAATCAGGGACAACACTTTCCGCCTAAACTGGATTTTCGATAAGAANCGACCATTTCTTTAATGTTGTCATAGTTCAGTATGAAGAGGATGTTAGCAGCAGAGCTTATTATTGTTATGTGTATGAAAGCAGCAGAACGTATTACCGTCCATTTCTTTAATGTTGTCATAGTTCAGTATGGAAGCAGCAGAACGTATTACCGACCATTTCTTTAATGTTGTCATAGTTCAGTATGAAGAGGATGTTAGCAGCAGAGCTTATTATTGTTATTTGGATGAAACCTATAATCATTTTGTGTTAAATGTTTGCGTGGTATATACCGACGTCACTGGCCAGGTTGCTCAGAACCTCTCTCCTGATAACGAACTTGAAGTTCTCTTATTTCCTATATTAAGGTTAAGATTCCCATTCATGTATGTGTAGAAAGTAAAATGTGGTCAATACAGCTTGCGTCATTGAAGCATTATATACATATTAGAACATATGGGTACATGCATTATGTAATGATTGGAATACTAGGGTCTTTGGTTGCACTAGGCCAGATCATCATTATGTTCTAGCTATAAGATTTGTACAAACAGGATTCAAGCCCCTTAATAAGCCCCATAATAACCCTATGATAAAAAAGTAAAATGCTTAAGTTTTGAAGTATATAAAACGTTCGAACTCTGACTGCGCCACAAATATATGAGCCTCGCTCTAGGAAAAGTGGTTTAATGAATTAGTGTCAGCCTGCACAGGCTAATCAGGGACAACACTTTCCGCCTAAACTGGATTTTCGATAAGAAGAGACTTCCTTTAAACGAAAAATACCATAAAAGCGTAAAGTGTCGTCTCTGATAAGCCTGTGCGGACTGCAAAGATTAATCTGGGACCACCCTTTACGCACATGCATCAATGCCCGTTTGCCCAGAACGAAGCTCATATTTATAAGTATATGGCTACCAGTAATGGTCTCTTTCCGGCAGCTGAATTCCAATTTTAGAATATAATCGACATTTTTATAAAAGAAAATGGTTAGGGCGCACCTATTGATTAAACCAGGTATTTATTAAGATCATGATCTTAACGCGAAATTTGTCCGGCTGTTGACTCGTTGTTTAAAACACACTTCTTAGATGCTGTGAACATAATGCTATTATTCATGTGTCCAGCAAATCAACATGTTCTATTCTAAGTCTGGTAGAACATATCAAGAATATTCGCTAATTCCGCCTCTTCTTGACAAAAATGATTTTACTAATTTTATGTTCTACCTATAACAAGGAAAGATGCTTTTTTGATACACTGTTGACAAAATAATATATATATTTGTGTCGTGTTCTGAGAAAACTGGGCATAAAGCTTGTGCGTAAATTGTCATCCCACTAATCAGGGACGACAATTTCCGCTTTTATGGAATTTTTCGTTTAAATGATATCTCTACTTAGCGAAAATCCAGTTTAGGCGGAAAGTGTCATCCCGGATTAGCCTGTGCGGACTGCACAGGCTAATCTGGGATGACACTTTACGCACATGCATTTTGTCCAGTTTTCTCAGAACGCGACTCATTTTACTTTCTATAAGGTCTTTGTATGTGATGTATATTTGTTAAATCCATTATTTTCGTACCTCCCTGTGTGAGAAACGTTCAGAATATACGTTTCGTCTTCCTGGAAATTAAGGCTGAACGCATAACGAGAAATCGACACTTGTCAATAACCCCCGAGAATGTCAACTGAACATGAACAACGTGTATTCATCATTTAGCAGCAGCACACATGTTTCTGATACGCAATCGGTTAGTACGCTCGGCTGTTGGACAAAGAGCGCTTGGTTACAGTCCATCTTGTGGCGTTTAGATTGGCCATTACACGACAGATATGTGTCGTGATCTGAGAAAACTGGGCAAAATGCTTGTGCGTAAAGTGTCATCCCAGATTAGCCTGTGCAGTTCGCACATGCTAATCAGAGACGACAATTTCCGCTTTTATGATATTTTTCGTTTAAATGAAGTGTCTTCTAAGCACAAATCCAATTTAGGAGGAAAGTTTCGTCCCTGATTAGCTTGTGCGGACTGCACAGGCTAATCTGGGATGACAATTTACGCACAAGCATTATGCCCAGTTTTCTCAGAAAACGACACAGTTATTACTAACTATAAGGGCTGTGTATGTGCTGTCTATGTGTTAAATCCATTATTTGCGTACCTCCCTGTGTGAGAAACGTTCAACATATACGTTTCGTCTTCATGGAAATTAAGGCTGAACGCATAACGAGAAATCGACACTTGTCAATAACCCCCGAGGTTGTCAACTGAACATGAACAACGTTTATTCATCATTCAGCAGCATTACACATGTTTCTGATACGCAATCGGTTAGTACGCTCGGCTGTTGGCCAAAGAGTGTTTGGTTACAGTCCACCTAGTGGCGTTTATTTTGGCCATTAAACGACAGATATATGTAGTGTAATAAGTATGTGTTATATGAGCTTAGAAAATGAACTCCATATAGTAAGTTCATGGCGTGTGGCTGATCACATTTGATTAACACGAGGACGGTTCTGGTTTCAATAAAGCTCAACCATTACATTAAGCCTCGCTCTGTGAAAGGGGTGTTTAATGCATTTGCGTAAAGTGTTGCCCCAGATTAGCATGTGCAATCCGCACAGGCTAATCAGGGACGACACTTTCCACCTTAACTGGATGTTTGCTAAGAAGAGACTTTCTTTAAACGAAAAATATTATAAAAGCGGAAATTGTCGTTCCTGATTAGCATGTGCGGACTGCACAGGCTAATCTGGGATGACACTTAACGCACATGCATTAAACCCCCTTTTCAAAGAGCGAGGTTCATTTTTTATAAAGTTGTTATTGATATTATCACAAATTCACGTTATTAATAACATGACCCTCTTAGCTTGGTCGGTGGGTTCGAGTTCCAGTTTTGGTCCTACCGTTGTGTAAAGTTGCAGTTTCTGATCATTATCACGTTAAATCGATTACTTTCGCTATGGATTAGGTACAAACAATCTCTAAGAAACACAGTTGTCTCCCGACTCTCTTATCATATACCGTTGCAGTGGACTCGATGGCAATTACTTGTATCTAGTAAAACATAGCTTTGTTGTTGACGTATATTTACGTATATGTAAAGAGCATCAATGTGTGTAGACATTTAGAATGGAGAAGAATAAGAACAAATATTAATATAAAAAAAACTTTTTTTAAGTAAATTATTTAAAATACTTAGACGTAGGATTTAGAGTCAAAAATTCTTATTCGTAGCACGCACATATAATTTCAAACGTTCATGCCGTTTCTTTACATTGCTACACAACTGGTTCAAATACTCGACTAATACATAAAACTAACAACCATAGTGTTGCATTTTACCGAAAATTAAGAGTTTTAATAACATTTTGCATAAAAATAGCTCATGAAGTTTCTTTTATTTACAAATTAAGAAAATACCATTAATAGAGTGAATGTTTAATCGAGATAACTGCCTTGTCCAAAACTTATGACCGGCATTGAGGTCATAGACAACATAGTGAACTGTTCTGAAATACATGTTTAGAATAGTGTTGAGGTGCTGATATCTATTGCCACAGGTTAAGCGAACCAAACTAAACGCACGATGTATTCAATTAGATATCTTTAATTGGAACAAACGTGGAACGCCTATATATGGCCTCTTATACAGTCCTGCAATTCAGTAAGATTGGACAGATCTTAACACAAAATAAGCACAATGACAAGCTGCTGTATTACGCTACTGGTTGCGGTACATCTATGCCTCGAGACCATGACAACCGGGTTTATTTTGAATGGAGAACCGACTAGGAATACAAACAATTCCTTACCGCCCATGGCTGCACAACCCCTGCGTGTGGGCTCGTTCAATATCCAGGTGTTTGGACATACAAAGTACTCGAAGCCGGAAGTCATGGCGATTATTGTTAAGGTACGTTGGAGTTTTGTAATTCTCTAGATCTAAATTATTTTGGAGATATATGTACTAAACTTGATTAGACTTATGTACTGATCTCTTTTATTGCAAATAGACTTATGTCTTTAATTAAATAGGTTACGGACTGTTCATGTTTATTTCTATAGAGTATCAGATGTGTGTAAACTTCGAGTTTAATAAAAGCGGTGATAAGAAAGAGTGCTATCAACTTTATAAACAATATAGACGGAATTTTTAACAGTAAATTCATTTTAAACCGCGTCGTGCGAAAATCGGTCTTATGTCATACGCGGCCAGCGAAGCTGCACACCAGCCTGGACTGCATCCGCGCATTTGATGATGTCGCATAAACCCCCATCACTGTACTTGCAAAACTTGTAATGTTCCTCTATTATCGTAATATTAGCTTACAATAAGTCAATTGCTACCACAAGCAACCTCTCGCCGAGCCTATCGAATTGTTTTAATTTAGAGAATGCACGCTCGACTTGCAGATACTGAGTAGATACGACATCGTGCAGGTGCTGGAGATTCGTGACGTCACCGGGGCAGCGTTCGAGCACCTGCTGACGGATCTAAACACCTACGTCACAGAGTAAGCATATGCGCAGCTGCAACTGTCGTATTACAGTTCTTAAACCTTAAGTGTGTGCGACACTATTCGCTTTTAAACTAATACAGTTTGCAACGTATAATCGCCGCTTTCAATTTGGTAAACCATAAGTATAATTATGTGACCGTATTAAAATCAACATAACATTCTACTGTCAATCTAAAACGTACCAATTCATATGTATTGTATTTAAATTTATAACACGTGTTTCCTGTTACCCAGCCACATTGGTTCATCATCCGTGTATGACAAGGTGGTAAGCCCTAGGCTGGGTCGGACTTCTAGCAAGGAACAGTACGGATTCCTATACCGGTACATACAATGTAAACACTGCCTATGTGTTCGTAAACTAACGTTGGGACATATCCACAAGAAAACTATTATTTAAGTTACGTTTTAAATTTACAAAAAACTGTATGAAGCTCAGCATCTTACATGTTAAATAATTTAAGAACATTTTTTTTTTAGATTAACTCATACGGATTTAAGCAAAACAAGGTAATAATAAGTTATTGATTAACTTACTTCAAAGAGGTTGTACCGACCACGCAAAGATAGCTGCAAGCTAATTAACTGTTTCCTTATTTGTTTTGCGCACTTACTGTACTTCAATTTCAGAACGTCAAAGGTAAACGTTTCGGACACGTATCTTTATTCGGATACACACGATGTGTTTGAGAGGGAACCATACGGTGTACTATTTCACTCCCCTACCACAGGTACACGAGGATAAGTTGTTGTTTGGTTAAAACAATAAAACATTTCATAGAATAAATTACTCCAGTTTCTTTACGTATTGATAAATTGTACTCCGAGCACATATCAGCAATTAAAACTTCACACCCATGTTATGTAGAATTAATTTTATCAACAACTAACATTTCTTTGTATTTGATGTATTATTCTGGTGATTTTGTAATTCCAATATAATTTTACACTTAATATATTTATAAATGGGTTAATTTCGCTTCAATTTAAGTGTTTTTTTTCGGATGATCAATACAATGCAATGACTCATAATAAAAATATCATCGCCAGTTTAATACCATGAGCTGGAAATACAAATGACTCGGTTAAAGAAAGCTTCGAGATTCGAAAAGAATAATTTTACAAATATATTCTTTATGGAAAAACCCATCGAGAAAGTAAAATTAAAAACAAAACAAATGTCTGATCTTTATTTGTCACATGTAACATTTGCCGTTTAGAGCTTATGTTTTAATATGCAGTCGTTCAAGACTTCGTCCTGATGGCCAACCACATTCAGCCCACCGCGGCCGTGCAGGAGATGGATCAACTTCCGGCGGTGTACGACGACTTTGCACGTCACTTCCGTGTACAGGTACTATAGTATTCATAAATTCCTCTCTTTAAGTCTTCTTCTACCAGGCAAATGCATAGCGAGTCGTACAAACATTCTTATTCGATGCAAATATGCAAGGATTCAACTCAATATTATTTACAATCAAACAAAAAATCGTCGGATTGCGTATTCCACTTTATAGCGTGTTTGACCGAAAGTGGATTTCGGCAATGTAATACAAACAACCAAAAACACTTATATAATCCTTTTTTTCACACGTGTAAAAGGCAAGGTCCTATAACACATTAATATGTGCAAATCCCATTCACTTGAAAAATTTGAATACATTCATTGTATGTCAATTAACGTAATTGGCTTTTTACGCTTTGATCACCCTGGCACAGGACGTGATCATAGCGGGCGACTTCAACGCTGACTGTCAGTACATGAAGCCGAGTGACTGGCAGAACGTCTCCCTACGGACGGACCAGCGCTTCACGTGGCTAGTACAGGACGGCCATGATACCACCGTGGGGGTCACCGCCTGCAGCTATGACAGGTATAGTCCATGTGAGTCACGTTCTGAGAAAACTGGGATTAATGCATTTGCAAAATATGTCGTCCCAGATTAGCCTCTGCAATCCGCACATTTCTGCCTACACTGGATTTTTGTTTAGAAGAGACTTCCTATAAACGAAACATTCCATAAAAGCGGAAAGTATCGTCCCTGATTAGCCTGCGCAGATGCATTGAACCTAGTTTTCCCACAACGAGACTCATATATAGCCAGTAAACAATACAAACTGAAACACAGTGTACGCAACATATCGCGGAGGACGGAGGTCCGTGTGACGCGATCGGTACTGAATCGTGTGTGAAGCACCATGAAAGCCACCGATCGCACTTACGACAGGAGCGGAGTGTTCAGATACAAAGCGTATCGGAGATGTGTACTGGGTGCTGACGAAATGAGTTTTGAATTGTGCTTGCATTATTATTACATGTCTAAGCTAGTGTAAACATGCCGTGGAGTTTGTATAGAGATATACAACTTAATTAAAATGTCTACAATTTACATTAGTCTGCACGGGTTCTCTTTCAGCTACGGCATATCTGACCAATTGTTCGAATGGCTCTTTACAAAACTCAAACGACTTATTTAACTAAGGACAACTTAATTTTTCCAATAGTGTGCTAATTCCAAAAGGGTCATTTTACTGACGATGAAGAAGAGTCTTAGAATGAAGAATAAATGCTTGTTTATGTGCAAATCTGGTGGGTACCAATGTTACAACAACAAGGCGTGTTAAAGTTTACAGAAAACAGTTTTAGCATCGGTGAATATCAAGACATGTCAAACAAATATATTTTTTCTAGTAAAACCGAGTCAATAACATCCAGTTTATGCAATAGTCGTAAAATATGACACAATGTTGTTGTTTTTTTCCAATGGTGTAACGCACTGCGACGCTGAACAATTTACTGTTTAATGAGCACTTCTTTCCTTCATATAATCAACAAGTTGTTCATCATCAAACAATAATCCAGCACGGACAATGAGTTAATAGTAAATCATTTTGAAATATCTGTTTCACGACACATAACGTCTGCACATCCCCAGGTTCGTGCTGGGTGGAGACCTCCTAGCAGGCGCCGTCGTCAAGGACAGCGTGAAGGCGTACCGCTTTGATGAGGACCTGGCCCTCAACAGATCCTTTGTGAGTACATTGTCTTTATCATCCTCGTGATTTTTTTTAACCCATTTATGCCAAGTGGACTCTCCCATCCTTCAAAATTGGATCAATTTATTTCCAAAATTAGGGATGTCCAGTATATTTATTTCTATATTTAGAATATTTCTTACAGAAATTCCTTTAGCAAACAGCGCAGACCCTGATGAGACGCCGCATCATGCGGCGTCTCATCTGGGTCTACGCTGTTTGCCAATGCCTTTTTTCTGGACGCTAGGCATACATGGGTTAATCTCGCATATTGATGACCATCATTTTTTTGGTCGCAGTAGTAATGTTGTTATACCTAATCGGTATTGTTATATTATTTTTTTTCATTTCTATGTTTTAAAGTGTTAATGTGAATGAATGCTAAGCATATACAACTACAGTGTTCTAAATATTAATTGGTTTAATTAATTAAGGCAGTCGAAATAAGTGACCACTACCCGATCGAGATGCAGATACATGGCAGCGGTAAGTTTGCATTTTTATTTTCAATTGTTGACTGTTAAATTTCGATTATAAACGGGCTATGCTATATACTTTCCTACCATACGAGGTTATGATATTCAATCATTTTTTACAGCTAATATCCAAACGCAGAAGCATCTAGTCTCCGCAGTTTCTTTCACCGTCACCAACTCCCTTTCCGTATCAGACGACAATGATATTCGCAAAGTTTATCACGTGCCGTCGTGCGCAACGTCACTATTCGCCGTCAACGTGCTAATGGACGGCACACGTATGAACCACGTGGACATCGTCGCTAATATAAGAGACGTTGCTTCAATAATTGCAGAGCTCCAAAATTTTAATACAAACTGCCCGGGGATTTTAACCCAGGAAACTCTAAGCATGGTCGACGGTTATGTACGCTCCGGGATGCTTACTGTGTCACTTCCGGACGTCTATGGACTCGTGCACTCCACGAATATGCACGTATTCGAGATCATCGTGCGCTGTTCCCTGCAGCTGCCTTACATCTGTTCAGTGACAGTGTCGAAACAAATCAGCGGAAATTAAGTACTAGCATGACATTCTAAAGAAGTAACTCCTATGCAATTGTGTCATTTATTTAGTGCTTAGTGATTAAATATTGTAACATATCGGGGAAATAATTCCTTTTTGTCTTATCACAAGTCTTACTTGGGTCTACTTTTAAAACTTCAAATTTGTGGGAAATATAGTTTTGATGCAAATTTTCTCTTTACAGAGGACACTATTTAACGGTATTTATCCGTCCGAAATGAAACAAATATCTTTTTTTTTGTTGTCTCGGAAAACACACTACGTACGAGATATTTTGGAACGTATGGAAACATAATGGGAACGTAGTTATCCCACCAACAGGTGGATAATACGAACGTATGATTCACACGTAAAAAAGCAAGATCCAACAACACATTGATATGTGAAAATCACATTATAGTTTACAATTAAATTCGTTACATTAATGAGCCGCATTCTGGGAAAACTGGGCTTAATGCATGTGCGTAAAGTGTCGTCCAAGATTAGCCTGTGCAGTTCGAACTGCGAATTTACATTAAAGCGGAAAGTGTCGTCCCTGATTAACCTGTGCGGACTGCACAGGCTAATCAGGGATGGCACTTTACGTACATGAATTAAACCAGTTTTCCCAGAACGCGACTCTAATAATGACCACAATGTATAGTAAACAAACAGCGAATCAATTGTTACTTGAACAGAAAATAAAAAGTTATATTACGTTACAATTGTTGTATTTTAAATTTATTTCAAGTGGTTACAGCGACCAGTAAGGAACATTTTTGATTCAACATTTTTGGGACTTAAGATGTGTACTTTAAGGATCAATACGAACCAAATACTTTCGAAAAATCTATTTTAAATATAAATACAGAACAAAATATAAGTACGAAACAAAAAACAATAAATGAAATCATCAGTCTTTCCTGCGTTTTTTCTTTATTATTTTAATCACCGAAACATAAACGCGATCTGACTATATTATCAA
>VMBQ01012439.1:0-21481 GCA_007657795.1 Dreissena rostriformis | reverse complement strand
ATTACAGCCCAAACAAATAAAACATGTTTTATTCCGCATAAGATGTAGGTAGTAATGCATACTAATATTGCATGTTGTATTTGAGAACATTTTAATTGTATCCACTTCATTTTTACTGTTCCAAAATTGCTATTGAAATCTGTATAAATTTGCCATTTTTATCTTGATACGCCAGTTGACTGTATTTAGAGGAAAAAACCGGTTCTATAAGAATCAATTAAAAGTTATTTGCTTAAATGTTGACTAAAAGCAATATAACATTAAACAAAAACTATGATCTGAAGAAAAGAGTTAAATTAATGAAAGAAAATATCACATAATCAAATTCCGTTGAAATGTCGAATCCTTTTAGACAAGATTGAATAACCTGAATCAGATATAAGTTTATTTTTTTTTGTTTAATTAATTTGCTGTATATCTTATAGTTGAAACTACTTCTCAATAAGAATTAATTTCTATATTTGCCATTGTTATACCGTTTACAGTTGTAACTACCTGACCTTTGGTGTACAGCGTATAGTTATAGTTGCACATATCTGACTCAATATGCTGTAGCTGTACAAGATATTCTAACTGCTATTCAATATGACTAGACCATGAACGACACAACGCTAACTCACCGCAAGTACACACAAACATCAAATAATACACAAAATGTGGCGACACAGATATGTTTGAACACAAACAAATATTTGTTTTTAAGAAACGCCTCAATTTCGTTTTCATGTAAAATATGGTATTAGCAAAGTAAGAACAATACGACAGCAGCAAAATCAGGAAATAATTTACAAACAGGACATAATTAACATAGTAATATTATGTATTATGCACTTTTGTAGACACGTTAATTCGTTAGGTATTATGCATTTCTAAATAAATAATAAATTCAAGTAAATGTGATTAGTTATCTTGATTACACTGGTAAAAAAAACGATGTGAAATGAAAAATAATGGAGTATTTATTCATAAGTTACTCTTGAGTAAATATCCGTTTTAATATTTAAAAACGAAGAAAAACCCCAAATGAAGTTACGACACAAAATAAATCAAAAGATGTTTTATACATTTATATTCAACACTTAACATAACCAATATAACCAAGCCAGAGTATTCATGCATGAAATTATACAACACCGATCAGGGGCAAATAACAGCATTCAGATTTGGTTAACAGTTTATTTACCCAGTTTTTCGTAATACCAAGTGGAAAAAACGACATTCGAAAATGTAATCAATTGATTGATTAAATGATCAATTATTCGATTGATGTGACAAAAGTTGTTTTTAACAAAGACGATAATGTTAACAAAACTAATTAACAAATTTAACTAAAACAATTCATATGAAGAAACATGAAAATAAAAAAATATTAAATTACACATGACGACACGTGTTCATATCCTTACATATTTAATTTACAATTTATAATTTAATTTCAATATACTCCACGGTGATTTCAACTGATTAAATACATATATAACTATCTTTCAAAACGCGACTCAATGAGTATAAAAACAAAGAACATTATTAAGCATTTTGGCAAAATGACTGTCGACTACAAATCGACGTAAATATGGTTGCTTTTGGATCAAATAAATGATTTTTATTATTGTGACTATCGAATACTATTTCTTACGCTAGAAGATAGGTCAATAAAACATTACGTACATGTACTGTTGTTATTCCCTAATATCTAATGTAAATCACTGTTAGCAATTTATAAACACTATTTCAATACAAAATTGGAAATTGATTTATTTTATTTTATCTATCCCAGTTAGCCCTTATATTATACAATGGCATCATTTCGTATTTATTTTCAAAATTCAGAGAACACAATAAAACAACGATTCCTGACATCATGCGCTTAAATAATTTCACACAGTTTGAGCAGAAATGATTGAAACAGACTTCTTTACAACTAATAACACAAAAATAAGACACATATTTGAAATGTGAACACATGTGCAAAACGAGTTTATCGATGGACAAAACGTAAAAATAGTCTAGACTAATTATGATTGAAATAGTTTTTTATTGGTTTAGTGTTTAGGCCAATCCAGAAAAACTATCATCTAAATGACAAAATAAATATTAACAGCGTATCGTTGACCAGCTTTAAGTGGCCGTTCTGTTCATGAATTTTAAGAAAAATCGTACAGAAATGACCTTGGGCCATCTTTTACTAACCGCATAACCCAATTCAGCCTTAACATGTGTAACAAAAGAAACCTACACTCTCAAGTTGATCAAATCAGGCAAGACCAAATGGCTGACTACGACAATTAAGACTTCGTCTCATATCCCTTAATATATTAATATTTTTAATTGTAGCAACTTAACACGATTAATTCTTTCGTTTGTCTTTATTGTATACATGCCTATACTTATTTAAAAAGATCAATATTTCGTTAATTGTATGTATATGGCTTCTATATATCTTGTGTTTAGCGAAAACAATGCGAGTGAGAGTATTTGTATTGTGTAGCCTTTTTAATATTTAATGCAACATGTATGCCTATTGTTCAATTCAATCATAGTATTCAGTTATGATGGCTATGTTTTGTTCTGGTTGTTACGACTAATTCGATTCAACGCAGTTCGATATTAACGTTCAGTGAAATTATCTGCAATTGTATTCTTGAGTTGTTCATTTATGGCGTGTTCTGAGAAAACTGGGCAAAATGCTTGTGCGTAAATTGTCATCCCATATTAGCCTGTGCAGTTCGCACAGGCTAATCAGGGACGACAATTTCCGCTTTTATGGAATTTTTGGTTAAAATGATGTCTCTTCTTAGCGAATATCCAGTTAAGGCGGAAAGTGTCGTCCCGGATTAGCCTGTGCGGACTGCACAGGCTAATCTGGGATGACACTTTACGCACAAGCATTTTGACCATTTTTCTCAGAACACGCCACATTTGTTGACAGCCTCACCACATTCAACATCTTACAGTGATAATGGAAATACATTGTGTAGGGATGTGTAATCGTCAAATAACATCTTCAATCTTTACTTTAGCAGAACTTATGCGATAGCAAGTAATCATTGTTAAGTTGATAAAGATTATATTTACAAGTCTAACTTCATTTTGATATCCGCATTTGTTCAATAATAACTGTTTGTCTAGCTTTTCTGTTAATTGATTAAAGCTGTTGTGTTATACTTCCAAGAATAATTAAGTTTTGAAATGCAAGAAGTTATAGCTGTATATTTTGTTTATATTTGATCCGTCCAGTGAAGCCGCCTGTGATAGTTTTAGCGGTAATTAGAGCTGTATGTAGATGTGAACATCTAGTTCATCTAGACTGGGTAAGCTCCCTTTGAATATAAATTGAATCACGTGTAATGTGTTTCCTGTCACGATGAAGTGTTTCCTGTCACGATGAAAATGTATTTTATGTGAATTTAGCAGTTAGTAAACATGTTATGTAGTGCAGTTGCCTTCATTTTATTATTTGTCCTAGATTTATTATAATTACAATATAAACAGACCTACTGAACACACAACGATTATAATCAATACAATTTTAATATAACATAAATGATTACGGCAGGACTTGAAATAGGCTGAAATATATGTGATATTTATGAGTTTCTTTTTATACCCCTATGTATGTAACTTTCTCTTTTTGGAAAATGCGATGAATGTCTGTATTGATTAAACATTTCAATACAAATAACTTTGAAATTGGCGTGTCATGTTGATATTTTTATGTTCTCATCATCATCATCAGCATCAGCATAATCATCATCATAATCATCATCATCATCATCATCATCATCATCATCATCATCATCATCATCATCATCATCATCATCGTCGTCGTCGTGGTCGTGGTCTTGGTCGTGGTCTTGGTCGTGGTCTTGGTCGTGGTCTTGGTCGTGGTCTTGGTCGTGGTCTTGGTCGTGGTCGTGGTCGTCGTCGTTATCGTCGGTATCGTCGTTGACGTCGTTGTCGTCGTCGTGGCAGCCGCCATCGCCGCCGCAGCCACCACCGCTGCCACCACCACCACCGCCGCAACCACCACCGCTGCCACCACCACCGCCGCCGCCAATGCCGCCACCACCACTTCCACCACCATGATCATCATCATCATCATTATCGCTATTTGCATTATGATAAACTTAAATTAAATAAAAAGTCACCACAAACGTACGCAATCGCATTTTATTAACATGAAACATGTTAACAACGAATCAAAGTGAGGATGGCTAATTAAGGTAATGTAATTAATTAAAACGCTTGTTATTAAGTGTTAATGTCCAACATTATTGCCAGAGGTTTATAATTCCATGTAATAAACATCCGTTCCGCATGATTAGATTATTAACACATTTGTCACTTGGATTGATTTTCGGATAGCAAGGTGTACCCTTAGCGATAGAATAATAACAAGAGGGTCACTCTCCACTGGTCGCTAACTGAGAACCAATTGAATTAAACTAAGCAGGTTTTCTGATGTTTATATATTAAATTTGGCTTTTGACCATATTTTTTCCGGAACCTTTTTGAACTTTTAAGTAGTAACCAGAACATTGTTAAACGTTAACTGTCGTTTCAAGACACATTTAGAATACAATATTACTTATACAACCGTTTTATAATGGTTATTGTCTTGTATATTTGGTAACCGCGTCAACAAATAGCATTAATTTTTTCATAAGTATGCACTACTGTAGATTCAGTATTATCCGTGATGTATTGTTTATTGATTTCGTGGGTTGACCGATCCACGAATTTAACACAAATAATAAGCAAATGACCTTCGCAAATTGCTCATTCCCCCCATACAAAAAAACGGACCACGAATTTACGTTTCGACGAAAAAGACTGTTCTAAACGAATCACGAAATTGTATGCCGAGGCAGCAAAAACCTTTTTTGTAGAACATATGAATGGAATTGGCCCCAGCAATGTCTGTATAAACAACGCAACTAGAGCACACACCATTGCCGCTTACGTTACCTGCTAAATGTACGCATACGACCTGTATGAGGAACTGACAGGAGATAAAAACACAATGTCTACGTAAGTGACCCAAATATGTCGCATTTTAAGGCACATAATAAGGAAGCTCACAAGCCGTGTTTTCATCACTTGTCGGCTGTTGCAGATATACAAGTGTACGCTCTGCCGAAGAAGAAAAAAGAGTTTAGACCAGTAGTGATGATGCTGATAATGCATATCAGGAGCCAAATCAATCGAATCACAATTTCACACGAGTCGATCCTGGTGGATTATTTGTGGACGAATTTTCCTCAGACAAAGTTGATGTTGATGAACCGGTACACGACACGAACAAAGAGTCTAAGCAGCAGAACGTTCCGACAAGCATATCTTACGACTCTTGTCTTAAACATTTTTTTTTTATAACGATACCGGACTGTATCAGGGCATAGAATAGAATACGAACACGGGTGTGACGCATAGCCCGTTGAAGAACAAGACCCACGTGTGATAACTGACAACGGACAGTTTGAGATAACATTACACGAAGAAAGCGATGTTAACATAAATTTATGACGAATATTCTTGAGCATAACAAAGTTGTTATTTTTTATAGTTCGATCACAACCTTTCATTCGTTAAATGCGTATAAATCGGCTTTGAATATTAGTTCAATATGGTCATACGGTTCATTATATACGTGCTTTCTGCAATATACAGTAATTGAAATTAACCTGGACGCACATAATATAATTGCATCATTTAGTTATGGAAACAGAACATTTAACTGGAGTTTGAAAACACAAGCATTGCATATATATTATACATAGCTAAACGTGAATAACGATGTTCTGGATGCCAATTTATTGTTATGTTTTATTTCAATTTGTATTTGCCGTCTTTGGACTTTTTTAATGCTGTGTAAACAGGTCGGTTGAACACATCAATATTACGACGAATTTACTATACACGTTATTTTTGTTCGAATGAGTCAAGACCCTACGCGGACAATAATTGTTCGATCCGACTGATATAAATAATTTCGACATGGTTTATATAATTGATTATTCGACACTTCAATTAACATCTTGGACTTTAAGAGTATGTTGCAGTATATTGATCAATACTTTTATAGGAAGAAAATTTATTCAAATCATAAAGGGCATACAGGCGTATTATGCATAACTCGTTAATGGCAAATTAACACTAACAAGAGGTAAAAAAACATAACATAGTCAAAGTCGTTAAGTAGCATGCCAGTATACCGGTAAAACCTTTTCTTTAGAGTATTTGATTATATAATGTTCATGAATGCCAAAGCCACATGTACTATGATTACGCGTGGTTAAAACATTTCAAAACATAAAATGAACTTATAAAGAAGGTAATTTAAATTCGCTGGTTTATTATCGATGATCGCTTTGTTATCTTTGCAATTAACTAAGCCTTGCATCGGATGAATTATTGCAGTGTTTTGCTCAATAATGTTTGTGAACAAACAATGATTTACTAAATCAAGGTCACCATTGTCATAAGATTCTGCTACTTGGACGCCAGTCTTTGAATAATAGTTGACCATTAGTATGTATTTGAAAAGAATTATAACAAAAATACAAGGACATGATCTGAAAAAAACAACAATAAACACATACGGTAACCCACCCACGGCAACATACTTGAAGGGATATGTTCACAGATTTTTCTAATGTTACTAAATGTGTTTGAAACCAATCTATAACACTTGGAATATACTTTAATAATTATGAAGGCAAGAATCAAACTTGCCGTTATCGGGACCTTTCCGAAGAGATAGAAAATCGCAACCACTAGAACATATCTAGATATTTGAATTATTATCGTATTTTAAACGCTATGTGACTTATACGCTATTTTGCCAATTATCGATTAAAAGTGACACAAACGCGTTTTTAAAATTATTTTACCGATTTCGATTGATAGTTATCCAAAAATGAACAGATACTTTTCTTATCTTAGACTATTATTGTGCTTGTTTGAATATAACGCCTACATGCCTTTCTGAATGAGACTTGTTTAAAAATTGTCATTTTGCAAAACTGTGAACAAGTCCCTTTAAAAACAACTAAATAATTCATAGATTATAACGTATCCTCTGAATTTACATAAATATCATAAATATACAAGTACAGCTACATTTAAGAAAATAAAACATTCACGTTTTATTTTTTTGGAGTACAAAATGTTAATAGACTTATTTAAAAAAGAGTCAGTAAAATAAAATAGCCGCATACAAATATAATTTAAAAAATACAATTAAAGGTCGCCCTGATCTTTACAAATACAATTACAAATACTTTATAAAAAAAAAGATTCGAAAGGAAAGCACCTTTAAATTACATCTTTTCAGTAGGAAAGCATGTTAATGTTAAACTTATACCGACAGAAAAAACATAATAATATTATTTAAACAAATAATTCAAATATTATGAAGATAATAACTCAAATAACATTAACATATGTACAAATATGTTCAACCAAATTTAAAATCTGCGAAATACAAGCTCTCACAAGCACACGAGACAGAGAATATAGAACAGGAAACAATGAAACAATGATACAACAGGTGAAGTGTAAACAATACATCAACACAAGCTCATAAAACAATAAAAGAAGCATTACATATCGAAAAACAATGTAATTCGTCTTAAAGAAAATTAAGCATTATATTATTAACAAGTAACATTCTACGTCAATTGAACTTTTACAAGCCTATTATCAACGAACAAGAGATTTGTGTTGGTATTCGTGCATAATAAACAGACTTGTATAAACACATGTAATCCCAAAAATGTACGCAGATTATGGAAAAACAAACATATATACTTAAACAAAAACATTACAATAACACTAGTTCAAAATATTTTTAATTACAGGAACTTTTCGATCCACTGTCACACTCAACGTGTTACATAATTAATATAAAAAATAATGTGCAAAGTATCGTATGGTCCCATATTCGTCAATCAATATATCGACGATCACGAGAACAATACATTATACTATCTACATAATACGTTAGACAGTCAATGTCAGAATCCAAGTGAACTCAAAATGTCAACGAAGCGTCATCAAAAACGATGGGTAAGCCTGGGAATCGTGGAAAATAACAAACACGCCCGGTGCAGACACATGATCAGTTGTCGAATCAAAGCACCGCAAAGAATTCTTAGGATCATTTCGAGACGGTGGCTTTCTAATAACGCCACTTCCAGCACAGAAATCCCAAGTCAGAACGCTCGCAGTACATGCGCATGGAGCAAGTAGCTCCTGCTTGACAATAGCCTAATGCAGTTTTTGCTTCAGATCCAAAGCGTCTGAAACAGCTTGTTTTGCAGAATGTACGGAATCGGCATAGATGTAGATTGTCACTGTTGGCGTTGTATCTTGCCGCCGTGACTTTTGAACTAAAAGTTAAATAGAAATTGTAAAATGTAATATAAAATATCACTTCAATGCTCATGCATTCTCTTCTGTTTTTGGACATTAGGTGCATTTGTTTCTCATCAGATAGTGAGATAAAAATAAGCTGTTTAACTGTATCGAATACTATATATATATCGACATAGAGAGACATTAAACAATGAAATATTAAATCAAATTAGTGAAAATGAAACGAAATCAAATACATGTATATATTTACTCTTGTATACAGATATGAAAATAACAGATACATATGAATTATATCAAGCCTTTAAGCAGTAGCTAGTTGATTTATAATCGACAAAAGAGATAATACATTAGATTAATAAAATGATGAGATCTTAATAGACTTAGCAGTGATCGTATACAATAAAATTTCATAGACTAGGTTTGTGGTCTGTCTGATCTGGAAGGTGACACATGTCACATGCGACGTACACTACCGTTTGAATGTACATAGCAAACACCAATATTTTTAAATTTAACGACGCACTTACATAAAGACTTTATTGATTTGAGCGTTGGATCCGACAACTTCTTGATGGTTGATGTAAACGTTTCTACCAGATTCGAGTTGAATAGCACAATTCTTACGGACTTAAGCGACCCAGTCCCATAGTTGTCCTCCACGTAGTGCTTTACAGCCTGATACATCGTTTTTGCCATGGTATCTGGGCTTAAACCTTTACCTCCTAATACGTTAAAAAACAAACATTTTATTACCAACAATAATATATGTTCAGCAATACTTATATGTAAACTGTACAAAGTTTCCTTTTGCAGGGTACCCTATTACTATGCGGCTGTCTTTGCATAATAGTTATGTATATAGAACAATACATTACACACGTGTAAATAAAAAAACATACAAAATAAGTTTTTATTATCAAACCAGTTCCGAGAGCAGGAAGAGCGACAGAGTTCAGTCCGAGTTTGTCGACTTCTTGAAGACATTTCGAGAGTGTCTCACTCCATCCGTTAGCACCACTTCTAGCCTTAAGATGAATTATTTTCTGACACATCAGTTTCCCTGGGCCTGTCACCACAATGCCTTCTGTACGAATACGCTGTTTATTTGCTATAATAATGAATGAATAACATTTGAACAACCAAGCAAGAGTGACCCAGGTGTTTATTAAGAAACACATTCCTTCGAAAAAATTGAACAGGCAATTACTGCAAATAATTAAGATTACACGTGTTCAAAACGTATTATTATATTGTAAGAAAGGGAGGACACAAAGTAAATTTCGAATTTATAGCGTTCTTGAAAATAAAAAACACAACACGTATAGTATTTAATCTTAGCTTGACGCATTTTAGTCAATGAAATGATCGATGCTTACTGACCGTTCTATATGAATAAACTGTCAAAGCTTATGTTGAATAGGGCAAATTAAATGGCGTGTATGTGGAAAAGAAGGAACGAAGACTGCATTTAACTGATTCAATGAATATCGTATAATCATATATAAGTAAAATGAACCTACCATCCAACCAGCATTCACGCTGTATGGCTGGTCCGGCTGCATCAAGGATTGCTTTTGAAACGAGTCCTTTGTTAAGGTCAAGATCTTCCAAAACGCTGTTAACGATTGCGCCTGTGGTCTGCTTAACCAGATCTTCCTCGACAACTTTTAAACTGACATTGCCAACAGTTGTTGTAAATTCACCTTTTTCTACATAACATAAACATTAAAGAAACATTACACAATATAACAAGAAGTCATTCAGCCGAACGCAACAAAACGTAACATAAAAGGCGTATGTCGTCAAACACTGGGACCTCTATTTCACTTTAAGATGGTATTATACACAGTTAGCAAATTTAAACTTAAGTCGGGATCGAACTAAGAATACGGGAAACGATGACATATCAAAAGGTGAAAATAAGTGTCAAACAAATTTTACTTTTATGTTATCTCATAATTCACAAACTATTCGCATTACATTACTGCATACTCAGTTTTAAGAATCAGTAGACGTATGTATTACTCTCTGTTCTTCTTTTGTTTTAAGAAATTGCCCGAAATTATATATGTTCAATGACATGTAACCCTTCAACGAAACTATATGATAAGAATACCTTCCGTAAAATCATACTCATCATCAACATTTGGTATGTACTGGCTAGGCTTTATTCTTCTTCTTTCAATATAAGTCTTCTTGTCTCGTTCAACCTTTTGAAAGGCCTGAATGTAACAAATATGTAAAATATATCCATTTCTCAGGCACTTTATTGTTAAAGTTGTCAATTTTCGATACACAATCACTTAACGCATTTTATGTTTCGCAAACTGGTTAAACACAGGTAAAAAAAGGCCTGATTATGTCTGGCTAGGACAGCACAATTAACATTACAAACCTACATACATGTTCAAGAGGGAAACGCGAATGAAATTAAAATTAAAAGACGAATGCAATATTTACACTAGTATGCAGTAAGAACAACTATGAACTGAAATGTTAATATTGGAACTTTTACTGTTTTTTGTATGTTTCATACAATGTACTAAGCAATGCTACAGATACAGGTAAGATATTAAGAAACATTCTCTTGTTAGCCAAAAAAAACACACTACAATTGATCATTTAAAAATCCATTTGAAATTGAAATGCCAAATCACCCGCAAGAAATATTGTTAACTACGACAACTTTAAGTATATTGTGAGATATTGTCAGGAGTATTCAAATTTATAACGGACAACTTTAGGTAGATCTCATGGACCGTACACACATACATAATTTGGTATTTATCGCATTGTATGACATGGATCTTTGAAATTGTTTTTCCATATAATGACGGTTATCATTTCTGTTTAGTCGTAAACAAACTATTTTCTTCGATCCTTTAACCTTCCAATGGACTTTATAATATTACTTTGAACTTTGGCAGACAAGCATGGCCATTGTGCGCAAATCTTTTAGAAATTACGGAAATTAATATAATGAACATACGTATGCAAATGCCAGTACGCATTTTGCGGACAATTTTTAAACTTCAGTACCAGATCCATAAGATATGGTTATGATAACCATTACAGTTCGGAACTCTCTAAACTTAAATTAATCCTAGCAAACAGGTTTACAAAAGTATTATATATACGTACTGAAATAGCTTCAGCGTCCACTGACCATATCACGAAATAAATAGACTCCACACTATTATTCGGATTGTCCTCGAAAAAGCGTTCTACGGCTCCAAACATTATGTCAGCAACTTGGGCGCTAGGGTACACACCGGTTCCAAGCGCCGGAAAGGCGATAGAACGACACTGCATGGCCGCTGCCTCCTGGAGACACTTTGTAACAAATTGGAACAGCTTCTGAAAAAATACGCACTGGTTAGAACATAATCTATACCGTCCTTGTTTGTTGAATTAACTTACTTAAATTTGCAATCAACTTGTTGTCACACAATAATAGGTACAACTGTTTGCACCTCTGACTTTAACTATGAGTGACTTTCTTCATGGCAAATCTATTCATCTCTGCAACCAGAATTGCAACCAACACATAACCTTCAGTTTCAATAGTACAAAGAGCATATTTGTTTGCTTGCTGGGTAATACCGTGAATAATATTTCTCCGTAAAGTGAGAAAAGAAACATGTTCATAAGCACAAGCGCGAGTGCAAATGTATATATTTCCATAATAACTAGGGCCGTAATGTTTTGAGACGTCTCGAAACAATGCATAAATGAACTTCAAGTGCGGTATATGCTTTGACGAAGTGTTTTCCTCACTGAGTCATTCACAATATGGGAACGCAGACATATGGATAAATGTAAGTGGGTAAAACTAAAACTACAATGAAAAATGTGCTAAAAACAGGATTAATGATAGGCGATGGTTTGTTTTTCTCTATTTATTACAAAGGTCATCATACGTAAATTGCAAACGTGGCATGGAAAACAAGATGTCGGACTCGGATAAGCATAACGGATTGAAAATACGCCAGATTTCAAAACAACGTTTGTACTTAGATAAAAGGAACCATGAGTGGTGGATTCTATCAGTACCATTGAGACATTGTCTCATAGTCATCTTGGCTCAATCCAACTCAGGAGGCAAAAGACGTGTATAGAAAAGAGCTAGTGCGGTTTAAAAATGACGAAATGTAACGTTGTCTACTTGATTCTTGTATTTTTATCTTCATGCCTTTGATGTATTATGATGAAAGTAATCAGACAGACATTCGGTTTCAAATCAATTTAAAATTGTAAAAATGAAAACCATACTAAGGCAACCAACAAATTATATAAGAAATAATTACGTCAATACTGTTTCACTCTTTTGTTAAATTGAATACAGAGAATATAAACAATCTAGATAAAATGTGTGACAATTGTTGAATAATGACGTATAATGATTAGAAATACATCAACACTTCGTAAGGTTATACACGTTTTTTTTCTTGTCTTAAACGGAATCAATCGATATGTGAATCAATAACATCAACCAAAATCGTATCATTTATTTACCATTTCTGATTGACCTCTACCAGAATCCCACGGCGGCAATAGGCCATGGAAAATGCGTTTACTTGATTTAATTTGTCCTGCTGAAGTAACCGCAACTTCTCCATCCGAAATACCATTTGGGTAACTTGCTTTGACTTCTTGAATTAGCTCGTCGCCCGCCGCTGCAACAAGCTGTTTGGATATAAATCCAACTCGAAGATCAATCTCATGGTTAGTCGAGTTGACAAGTACATCAGCCTGCAAATAATATCGGTGTGGCATAGTATTACTTGGGATTAATATTTGGTACGTTTATTTACTTACAAATACAGTACAATACCGATAATCGATAATACATTTGACTGAATAACACAATCGTATTACGTTGCAGTTGGATATTACCTTAGTATTCAAAAGTGTTCCTATCGTAACAGAAACCTTTAATGCAAATGAACCTGGCCTCGGACATAATTCTGAAAGTGAATTAAATAAAGTTCAGTATTAAAATAAAATCACACCAGCATCTGTTATTTACAAACTCTCGTATAAAATTGCAACAATATACATTAAAACAACTTATATGTGCACATAAATAAAACCACAAACAACTTTGTGTTTGTCCGCGCAATTGGGCTTCGTTGCCGGATACTAAAGCCTTGGAGAATGCATCAATATTTTCTTCTTTAATATCGCAGATCACGATATTCCGAATGGCACTTTTCTGTCCAGTTTGGAAATATTTAGCAAATGTGTCAATCATTATTTTAGCCACTAGTTCAGGAGGAAAGCCTGGGATGCCAGTTCCTATTGGTGGAGTCACTATTTGATTCAATCCCATTTTGTCAGCACGTTCGATGGCATTGAAGAAGGCACTGCTTAGTAGCCGATCTTCCGTTGAACTTGTGTTTGACCAGGTTGGAACAATAACGTGTAATATACATTTGTACGAAAGATTCCCAGCCTGTGTCACATACACATCGCCAATCATAGCCTTGTTTTCACCGTTCTGTGTGTCAAGTTCCTGCTGAATTCTTTGCCCACCTTTAGCAAATATAATATTTAATCGGTGAATATTAAGCAAATAGTACCCTTACTTATAATTGTGAAATAAGCATCTTTAATAAACAATATTATGTTTTAACAAATGAAATATCGTTTAGCGAGTATTTTGTATTATTGACTTGGGTTATCGGTTTTTATTAAGCGGTTGAAAGAAGCCAGTCATAACGTCTTACTGTAATATCGATTAAAGACATTGTCAGAAAAGAAATGCATGCTGGTTAAGTTAACCATAAGGGTCAATATTTGACTTTATTTCCACCCGCAGCAAATTGTTTGCTTATTTTTAAATACTTAGTTGTGACAAACACAATTATTGATTACACAAATTAAAATAGATTTGTTTCTACGAACCTTTTTTAACTAACAAAGCTCCAAGACCTAACATGTTTGACGGATCACCGGAACATGGGTTAAAAATCGCGTCTGCCTTTATTTGCGTAATATCCCTCGTCAAAAACGTCAATTTGCAAGGTCCAATGGAATATGTTTCACCGCTTGTCAAATCATCCGCAAGATCGGGTGTTTTGCTGTCCGCATTATTAAGTCCATACCTTAATACGCACTGTCTTTTATCTTCAATTTCCTTCAGGGCTTGTGTTCCAGACTTCCCCTCGATGAACTTATCGAATCCCGGAATGGTAACCGCAATATTTTTGAGTACAATATTATCAATAAGAGTTTGTATCTTCGTTATCATAGACTTCACAGCTGATTGTGGACCTTGTAACATAAAACCCTTCTTGAATGTTTCGTCGATGGGCTCACAAACGAGTTGATACTGCTCTTCAATACGTCGGAGTTCATCTTTCTTATGCGTGTAAATAAACTGAAATTTACCGGGTTCGATTTCAATTATTTCAAACGCTTTAGAATTAGCAGTAACAAATGATTCAAGTGCTTTGAGTATTTCCTCATTAACTTCTGCTACCGACGCTATTCGTAGATTGGGTCCCTTGATCGCAAATTTTACAAATCCTTCGTGTTTTGTCTCTAGGTCATGCAGAAAAACGGTACCCTTGGAGCTGCCTAAAACAGCAGCTTCATCTTCAGACACTTGCTTATTCGTCTCCAACAATGTTTCACGTAGCATTTGCACACATTGTTTCAGATCAGTTTCATTGCTACTATACATGTAAAGCGTGGAATGTTCCTCCTAATCCCAAACGCCAATCAATTCTTTATGGGAAAAGACTTTCTTTATTAGATGCATTGTCTGATTTTTGAACAGCAAATCTACTGCCAACTGTGTGTAACCTACAAATAAACTGCAATATATGACCCGTGTTTGTTTAAAACAAAAAAAAAACACTTCTACGCTTAAAACATTGGAAGCCTTAGCTTTCGATGCCATACATTTAACAGAAATGGTTTAAACTAAAGGTCAACCACAAGCGTTTACATCATTTAAACATCATTTAAAGCGTGCTAATTGAATTTAACAAATGCGTAAATACCAGCAAAAATGAAAAAAGTAAATATACAAGCTGCAAAGTACCTGCAACATCAGTTCGCACAAAGGTTGCCAATTTATCTTGCACAATACTCATTGCTTTTGCTACATCTTGGAACCGCCCCTGAAAAACATTATATTAATAATTAAAAAAAAGCAGATCCAATAATAATGAATACGTTAAATCATATCGACAAAAAAACTACATTTTAGTTAATTAATTAGATGAATCAAGCTTTTTGCCTTCACAAAATATGCATTGACACGCATGCAACATGCGAAACATATTATTGTATTTAGGTAAAAAACTAACAAACCGAAAACTTATATTGTTTGTTCTCTCCATCCATGTTAATGTCAACCATTACCGTCTGAAGGCGGCCGCTTATGTTTGATGCCTCCAACAAGATGAATTCGAAGTTTTTTAACTTTAATGTTTTTGTTGCTGTTTCGTTATTTCTTGCCAACTCATTCTCCAGTTCTGTTATAAGTTTTGCAATACTCATTGAAAGCTGATCCACTTCGTTGGCTTCACCAACAATGACGATTCCCGACGATTTTCTGTCAAGGAAAATAGCCACAGCCTGTTTCCGTTGAACCTTTATGCTCTGTAGCTTGATCTTCGCCTGCTCAAACAACTAAACAAACAAGACGATTTGATCGATAAATACAGATACCACCGGTTGGATCTTGACAGATTGTATAAATAATTAAAACTAATGTTCAGGACAATGTGTAACAGAGTGGGTTTAATGTTGCATAAGCAGAAACCGAGTATTATGGCAGTGCTCTAGGTAGCATTATTAATGCATGTACACACTATACATATAGCCATCAAAAGAGCCAATTAAAGCGTATGTATACAATCTTTACATATATTTATTAAACAGAAAATGAATACAAAAAGAATAACATTTCTCAAGAACTGGTACCAGATAACAAATGATCATAGAGTTTTATAAAATTGCAACTAATATTCTAGTCTATGGTGAAAAACTTATTCAGGTACATTGCCCATACACTATTGAGACATCCCCTATATTATGAGAAGATTTGTCCATACGAAAGATCGACACACTTTTTTGTTCTAAACCAAATACGAGTAAAAGAGTCGTTCTCGGCGTTTACGTCCTCGGCGGGAATTTCATGGAAGTCAAAAACATTTTATTACTGCTACAATTATACGGTGAATCAGCAACTGAGTACTATGGCAGTGCTCTTATTAGCAGTGTCTATGCATGAACACACCATACATATAGCCATCAAATAGCAAATTTAAGCGAATATTTACAATCTTACTTATATTTTTTAAACAGATACAATGCAAATGAATACAAAAAAAAGAATAACAATTTTCAAGAAGTGGTATCGGAAAATAAACGATCAAAGAGTTTAATATAATGGCAAATAATTTTCTACTCTACAGCAAAAACTTTATTCATGAACATAACACGTGTACACTATTGAGACATTCCCTATATTCTTAGAAGATTTGTGCATACGAAAGATTTACTCTATATTTGCGGACTGCACAGGCTAATCTGGGATGACACTTTACGCACAATCATTTTGCCCAGTTTTCTCAGAACACGACATAGTAGTCTACGCGGTTAACAACAACTGTATACGCATCCAAGTGTTGTTTTAAAATAGTATACATAAAACGAAAACAAGAACGGACGGCCAAACATGAATTTACAATTCCTACCGCATTATTACACCAACGGCAAAACCATTCCTATAAGTGTTATTAAGGGTATAAACTATAATCAAGAACTTAAATATAGAGTGCTTATAACTTCTTTAATTTAATAAAATTTAGAATTTAATTCAACGCTTGACAATATCATATTTGGAGCAAAATACATCTTTGAAATCACATTTCTGACTTTTTTTTAATGCTACAATAATTGTGTAAACACATTTAGCAAAACTGAAAATAAAAGAACATTTACGAGAAGGATTGTTTAGTTTCCATACGATTGTCGTTAAGTTAAGGAAAGTAACAGTTTGCCTATACCATACCTCAGATGCCACCAAATTTGTTTCGTCTACTTTAAGTTTGTCGAATATCCACGAGATGCTTTCATGACACCTTTCTTTCCAATTGTTAATAAAGGGTCGTGATAAAGGATCCTTCGGATCGACAGTGCACTGGATTTGCAATATTTTACTACTGTTCTTATCAACACTCCAAACTGGTCGTCCAAACACATCTTTCAATGAAGCCTGAACCTTCGCTTTCTGTTTGTCTGACTCAAACAAGAACCTTCCAGAAATAAAAGAAGGCACATCAGGTGTTAAACGTACAAAGACATTATCGCAAGAAATACCAAAGTTCCTACCTGTGAACAACCCCGTCACATTAAGAGTTTGCAATTCAGATTAAACTTGTTCGGCACACGGGTACTATTTCATTATCAAATCAAATAGCTAATGTACATTTGGCACAGTAGTGTTCACGATTCCTGGACCTCTGGTAAATTGGGATACATAATCCTCATTTGCGTATGTGAGTACCAGGTTTAATGAATATCGTGTTATTCTTATTTCAGCATTCAGCTTTATTCTGCTTTTATTAATATTCAACTGAAAATATCGACTCTGAAGATCACATTTGATAGTTAACCAAGTAATGTGATCAAATATTGTGCGTTTTTAAGTTCGTTTCTATCTTTGCGGAGTAAGGCACAGGCGAAAAGATAAAACGGTGATTACAATTTTCAAATATATGATTTTCAAACTAACAGCCCAGTAGGTACTGTCAGAGTAATTATATTGTTCATAGATTTATATTTAGGTAACCGTGACCTTACATTTGATATCCGATGAAAACAGTTTTGGAGGATCCTCATAATAAGCGTTTAAAAGGACACAAATTTCTACCACGATCTTAAATATTTTATGGGAAATCACATTTTGCAGTTGGTTAAAGGGCAAACAGATATGGCTTACGGAAAAACTTTTTGTACCGGTAACACAAGGGCAGGTAATAAACAAAGTCTCTTTCAAATGCATATTTTTAGAGCTCTTTCAAGAGATCAGAGAAGAAAAAGGTATGCTAAATTGTATGTATAACCTTGTCGTGAAAAATCTTAAAAACCCTTACACTGAGTGCACAACCATACATGGAATAGGATGATTTTTGAGAACAATACCTATTTGGGTTTCATAAATGTTCAATACATGTAAATCGTACTTGGCTCTATATTGGTCGAGATTGTTTATAAGCACAGGTTCGGGAATTGCCATTTCCTCTGAAGGGTCGCGGTTCAAACAAGGGTAGTACAAAGACACGGTAAGATTGTCAAGGTTGTCTAGTACATGGGCCCTGTCTTCCTTGACCACGCGTTCGGCATCTGTTATAATAAAATATATAATTTAGTGATACAGGCTTACATTGACATTTATTACTGTCAAATATTTTCAAGAAACTTAAAAGGCCGACGTAACATGTTTGTTAGTTGAGACCTCGAGGGTGTATTTTCTGCTGTGTACACCTGCTGTGGAAACATGGCAGCAGACCATTGACAGTAGTTATATCGATATAGCGGAGATTGAAATTGTGAATCTAATCATCTCCTTGACTTCTGATAAAAACGATTGCAGAAAAGGCGATGTAATTGTATGGCGGACAACACTACGAAGACGTTTATAACATGGAGTGGCCTGATATTCCTTAGAATGACCTTTGAAAGTAATGCATGCATATCTGATATGAAAGTTTCTAACACTATCAAACAATTGTAGTTGAAATGAGAAATATGGTACCTGATACATGTTTGAAGGTAACTATAAACGCATGGGGAAGATCATGGTGTGGTTCAATGTATAGAACGTCTCCACCACCGCTCCTATTTGTGTTCTCAAAATAACGTTCGAGTGATTCTTCTGTTGACTTTGGGTTACACGTTTTAACCAATACTTTGGTCGAAAGCTCAAGCGGAGTAACGGTCCAAAATGCTTCGGCACACGCATGTCGCTCGCAAATGGTCTTCAAAAAACTAGTATCTGCAAAACAATGCCGTTACAAAAGCTATGAACTATACATTTGATATGGTAAATGTATACAATATGTTAACTTCAAAACGGTGCACTTTTACGGTTTTAAGTGTCGATAATTTAGGTTTTTAAATGTATTATAAAAGTGTTATGGACATTCTTTTCAAATGTTCAGTGCTCTACCATAAACATATATCCACCATTTGAAGATATTCATAATTGACATGATGCCGCATGCTTTATTTATTTATTATCGTTCTCGAAGTTTTGCACCTATGCTTAATTTAACTGCGGTTCCAAATTGTATGCTCTTAATGAATAAAGGCGTTCCAAAATGTCTCGAAACGGCTAACCTGGCTGTTTGTTGAATTCAATAATAGCTGTTCCGGGCATTGCTCCTCGAACGATCATCTTAGGTACAATATTCCATTTTGTTTGTATGAAGATAGAAGCCATTTCATCCGTTGTCTTATCAGACATACCGCTGACGAACACTCTGACAGGATCAATTGTCGGCGGTATATATTTTGTGACTTTTAACAACGCACCCTTGTAATACATCCCGCCGCGTCTATTTGCCTTCTTCACAACGTCTTCCGCATCTTGTTCGAACAAAAGCGTGTGTATAAACAATGAAACATACATATATATGAATGTATTACATAACATACTTTAAATCTCATATAAATAATACGCAAACGAATTGTGCAACTAGAATATTTATAGCTTACCACTGCACTTTCTATATTCAATAGTAACAGCTTTTGTGTTTTTACTCAGCTCGAATGCGACAATAGTTCCACCACCAGACTTCGATATACTTTCAAAAAACAACTCCATTTCTTTGTTCACCATGTTCGCTTGAAATCCTGTAACCGTCACCTTACGGCAGGTAACGGCCTCTACATTCTCGTCATCATCAAAGACGCGCAGTTGAGTTCCTCTTGATGGCAGGTTTGGCTTGTTAGTAGAATACATTTCGAATGAAGCGCTGTCCAACATGGTCAAGGAGTCCAATCTAGCATATGGGTGATCTATAAACACGCGATTTAAAATTACTTGCATATCAAGTAACTGAACGATATCAATACAAATACAAAAGTCGATGACATCTGGAACTAATCTACTCTTAAGTCTTGTAACAAGAGTTGCCCTAAGATATTTCGCTCGAGTATTTTTTCGCTTGAATAGCAAACGGTACATTTTCCGTCAGTCACCTTATATGCTGACCATAACGACATATTTAATGTTGAATATCTGTAGTAGTAATATAGTACGTATAAACTTAAAGAATACAATTTATAATGTATAACAAGAAATGTTACCATGCAAAACAAACTTAGAATAATATAACGGCGATGTTTGCCGAGCAGCTATTTTATTAGTGCCGAGCCTGATACATAACAAAAAAATCAGGCAGCAACCTGTTTTTCTGTTTATCGTACCTCTCTCTAAGTCCCCATTTTGAAAGAAATAATGAAAAAATAAATTGCTACGACGCTGTATTTTTAGCGGGAATGAATATGATGTTTGACGTTTGACTTGTTACTAATGACGTCATGAACACTTGCGCTTAATATTTGTAAAATNGGTTCGGGAATTGCCATTTCCTCTGAAGGGTCGCGGTCCAAACAAGGGTAGTACAAAGACACGGTAAGATTGTCTAGGTTGTCTAGTACATGCGTCCTGTTTTCATTGACCACGCGTTCGGCATCTGTTATAATAAAATTTATAATTTAGTGAAACATGCTTACATTGACATTTATTGCTGTCAAATATTTTCAAGAAACTTTAAAGGCCGACGGTACATCTTTATTAAGTTGAGATCTGCAGGGTGTATTTACTGCTGTGTACACCTGCTGCGGAAACATGGCAGCAGACCATTGACAGTAGTTATATCGATACAGCTGAGATTGAAATTGTGGATCCAATCATCGCCTAGACTTCTGATAAAAACGATTGCAGATAAGGCGATGTGATTGTATGGCGGACAGCATTACGAAGACGTTTATAACATGGCGTGGCCAGATATTCCTTAGAACGACCTTTGAAACCAATGCATGCATATCTGATATGAAAGTCTCTAACAACTAT
>VMBQ01012438.1:0-19066 GCA_007657795.1 Dreissena rostriformis | reverse complement strand
AAAATCTAGTGGACAGTCCCTTTAATTAGTCCGCAAAAAAATACCCTCAACGTATTACCATTCTGAATATTGACTGAATCGTTGTTTGTTCGCCAATACACACTGTTTTGTCATTATAATGTGTGGTTAATAGACAACTCGGACGGTCACCCTCGTCTAAGAAATTCATCTCAAGTTGTTTATTGGCTAACAAACGACAGCATTCGAACATTTGTGTCTACAGAGATTTTGCATAAGTAAATGAGTATGACCTTTTACGGCATTTAAAGAATAATTTGACACATTTTATATCTAACAGCGTGTGTATGGCGGAGGGGTAGTGTGTTAGGGGCGGGGATGGGGTGGAGTTGTGTTGCGATGGTGTGTGGGGTGAAGTATGTGTGGTGTGGTTTTTTTTTTGGAGGGGTGGTGGTGGCGGGAATGTGGCTGTGGGTGGGGCGGTGAGGGGTGTGTTTGTGTTGGGGTCTGGGAAGCGGTGTTGCTTGGTGGTTGGGTGTGTATGGGGGGTGCGAATGGAAGGGCGGTATTTACATGATTACAGTTACCTCCCCTGTCTGGTAACGGTTATCACAGGCGCCACTACTTAAATCCTTTCAAATATGCAAGCATTTTCTTCACGTGCGTTTTATTCTTTAATTTTAGCTTCGTGTAATTTCTTTTATTTTAGCTTCGCGCTGTTATCTGTATCATGGAAGCTTGGATACTGCAACGCAGATGAAACGTTGCCAAAAATCCAGCACCCATATACTCGAGACGACAGATTCATTTGATATACCTTTATTAATAAAGACTTACCTGCCATTATACCATCTGAAATCGGTCATTTTCTGTTTATAAAGTTATGTAAGCGAGTTTATTTTAATCATGTTTTTCATATGTTCTTTTCACTAGCCAGAGTGGTGCATTTGGTAAAATAGCCATTGGAAGCATATTCTCCTAAGTAATTCGATGTTGACAATTGGGCCTTATTTATATTTGGCAAGTTTCAAAACCATCCCCTGTACGTCGATAAACCAAACTGTGTTTAAAGTACACTTAAATAATTATTGAAGACATGTATTAAGTGGTCAGAATCAGCTCTCACAATAATAGTATTCGGTGATTTATTAGAGACAAAGTACGGATAAATCAATTAATCATGACGAAATCTGTGTCATATAAGAGTTTATTAGAATTTGTGTATAAATATGTCACACTATCATTTTACCACTTCTACTCTTTCAATGCGTGCTTTTATTTTTTAATATAAGTTGAAGCAAGAATGATAAAATCAAACACATAATTGGCGTTGTTACTACATTAAAAATGATATAAATCTAAGTGTATAAATAGGACTTAGTATATAATAATATCTACATAAGTATAGCGTCCCGTGCCCGCGAAAATGGCCAAAATCAGTTTTTGCGCGGAAACGGATTATGATGTTTTCGCATTGTCATACATAGCCCGCGTTCACCGCAAAAATTCCTAAGCTCCTCGCAAATCGGATGATATAGTTATGCCCATGTGATATATTTTGCGAATATTCATTGGTTTGATAAAATTGAGGTCGAAAATTTCCAAACTTCAGTGTAAATCATTAGAGGAAGGAAGGATTTTGCACTTTTACGATTATTATTTTTTTGATATTGGTCAATATAACATATTTCCACCTGTAAAACTACCTTTAACGTATTTTTGCAAAGTTTTACCCTCATGAAGACTTTTTTTAAAGAAAAATTATGAAGTTTTTTCTTCCTCCTGAAAATGTAAATCAATTGAGTTTGGTGACTTTCGCGGGTTAGGGACGAGAGGCAGTTTGTCAAAAACCCAAACCTCTTGACAGATTTGTGAATTTTCGGCCATAGTGTGGTCTAAAAGACATGACAATTAGTATTCTTTGTTCTTAACTTTTTGAAATGTAGGAAGTAGGGATGACAAACCGAAGCAAATCCGTAACCGGTTAACCTGTTTCGATATTCGAGCGGTTAACCGGTTAACCGACTGTCTTTGTACCACATAAATAAAAAAACAACCGAAAAACGTATATACGTTTATAAACAATGTTTTATATGCTTGTCGGTGAACTGTGATATTTCTTTGTTGAAATATTAGCTTCATGTCATTTACACATCATTATTGTTCTACATCTTGATCAAAATTTGAATAATATTCTGTGTTATTAACACCCATTATCCTTTAAGAATTACGTACATTAACAGTTTGCTAATACATGTAAATAACTTTTGACAATTAGCGTTAATATATTTTGCAACGGGCAAAGTGGTTTTCAAACCTCTGTTGTTAAGGCCTGTTTATACTCAATGTCCTTATTATGGGCGTTTAAGTTTGCAATAGTTGTTAAAACAACAGTGATCGGGTGTAATCACAGTGTCCAGCTTATTTGATTTTATCAAGCAATGGTAGTCTAATCTTTTTCGGAGCACTTACATAGCAGTCCAGTGATGTCTGCTTTACTGGAGATGACTCACATCGAAATTCAGCGGGGTGTTTAAATCTCGTGTGATTACGGAGATTGGATGTACCCCCATGCAACGAGAGTGTCGTTGGGCATAGTTTGCATGTAGCTGATTTCTTGTCAGCAGCCCGTTTGAAAAATTTCCATGCATCCGATGATAGAGGCATGATTTAAGATTGTCGCCTAACTTTTTAAATACGTAATATCTGAAAAACTTTATACTGGATATTCACGTTGATGTAATATTTATAAAAGAAAAGGACATTTGGCAGTCAAATGTGCTTATTGACAAGCCTTATTGTTCGGTTTAACAATATGTGAATAGTTGAAACACAATAGAATGGTAAGTGCGAAACAAACACACTGCAGAGTAGGTACTAATTGCTCGTGTGCCTGCTCAATAATCCGCTGCGACCCGATGGTTTACAACTCTAATTGCTTTTGATCCACAGGGGGGCATCACGGGGTGGTAATCGCCGATAATTTGCGATAAGATAAGCGGATTAGCCGATACAGTGAAATGCAGTAAAACAAAACTAACGATTTGAGCATTTATTGCGTTCAACCAAAAATTGTGTTTTCTGCAAGAGTAACCGAATATTAATTTTGTAACCGGTTAACCTCCTTAAGAACCGGATAACCGGTTAACCGAATAACTGTTGCCATCCCTAGTAGGAAGACATCGTAGGCAAATACCTTTCAACAGAAATAACACAAATTCACTGACAAAAACTTACGTCTGCAGTGATAGTACAATAAATGCTTTGTATTATAAAATAGCAATAATAGTAAAAAGCATATAAAATCACGAAAATCGTATATTTAAAAGAGCAAATAAAAATTAAATAAATTCATGTATTTTTTATATATATATTTATTTGTATAGAAATAGAAATACACAACTGAACATATTTTGGATGATGGAAGAACGTTTTGGTATTATCAAGAGATGTACAATTTCGTTGACGAATATTTCCCATCGTCGTCGTTACTTAATGGCTCTTATCGTCATGATTATTTTACGTAATGATTTATCAGCCAACCACTGTCTGACACTATTATGTATTACCGGGTAAGTGAGTTTTTATAAATCCATGTGCTTCTACGTAGAATCTGAAATATGACGTATAACGTGATGAACTTTTATATTTAGAGGTGTAATTTTAACGATGAAACACTCAACTGAAAGTATAATTCATTTCGCAATCAGGAATCGCATTATATGGTGTTTTTTGTAAATTATTAACAAAAAACGCGTTGAAAAAGAAGAGATACAAGAGTGAACATTTGTCAATTTGCCATTAAATAAATTGGTCAATTTAACCATAAAAACTTTGTTTAATCAGTTCAAAAGTTTGTGAGTAACGTTTGTTTGCACGGAGTACGTCAGCAAGTTGATTGCGTTAAGATTACCGAATATCGCCTCTTTTCATTTTTTCCCGACGACTCTTTGTCATCCAAGAACCAATACGCCATTTATACAAATACGAAAATTCAGATTCAATGTGTATTTACACCAATTGTACCGGAAGAAAAGATATGAAAAGTACAATAGCACGTTACGCGTGTTTGTTCCTATAAACGGACTTTCGAAGTTCGATTTTTGATTTTGACGACGATGCTTATTGAAATATTAACAATTGATTGTAAGTCCGAAAATTGAATGAACGGCTTTGTAAACATGTTTACTGAAGAAACGTGTCGATAGTTGGAATATAAATCATTACAAAAACATGCCAATTTAATTTTATGCTAAATGTCCTCTGGCTGGTTGGGCAATGAAAATAGATATAATTGCATAGAACGCATATAAAAAAGGGAAAACATAAAAATGAAACCAAAGATGTTCGCGGGTGTTCTTTTTATCAGTATTTATAAAGTTAGTTTGCACAAATTTAGTTTCGAGTTTATCGGTTCGTTGTTTTTATTGAACACGATTGGTAGGTTTTTATATATTTTATGAACGCTAAACATTTAATAAAAGTGGACAGGCCTTAAATTAAAACTCATGGATGGGTATAGCGGACGGACTGTTATTAGCTCAGCTGAGCACAGAAGGCTACCCGGCGTCCATCGCCCTGTATATGTGTCGTCCGTCGTCAACAATTGCGTTAAACGACAGCTGGCTCCTCCGAAATAACTGGGCAAATTTGAAGGAAACTTCAAAGAAAATAATTGTGTTTGACTCTTCCAAAGTTGTTCAAATCGCTCCGGTCCGCAGCAATTGTAGGTCACCAAGACTAAAAACAGATTTTACAAGTATATATGGTTTATTCAAGATACAATAGACATGCAGCCCATGAGTATACATGTTTGAGTAACAAAGAAACATAAAGGCATGCAATGTGATCATTACTAAATTTCATAAGTTGTTGAATAAAGTATAAATACATGAAGAGGTCTAGGACAATTGGATTACAGCATTTAGAATCTATTTAACAATATTATAGTTATAACATAAAAAAAACGATGCTCTTTGTTCAAATCAACATGAGGTCGAAACTGGCCACGCCGTATGGTTAAATTGATTTACATAGACTTATATAGCAAAATAATTTCTTAACTTAACCGACAAGAACCAGGGGTGTAATATTTGTAACGTAACATATTATAGTATTCCTCTTCTAAGTTTGTTCTAATCATGCCAGTGTTCTAAATTGTCCAAGCCCGCTTTATAGTGTTGCTTTATATAGCGGAAAACGTTTCTTCTCTGAAACACAAGGCCTTAAACTTTGATATTTTATTTGTGGAACCAGATTGTGACCCTCTACAATGTTTGGTCGAATGCACATGGGCTCAATACTGGCCACTCCTGTTGGATCACATGTTTTATATTTACTTGCAAATAAAAAAAACATGAATGAAAATATTCTCTATACACGATAAGACTCAAAGGTGTTATATTTGGAATGTTATATTGAATACTGCTGCTGGTTTTCTGCTTTGTTCAAGTTATTCCCCTGGGTTCAAAATTGACCACGCAAAATGGAGGGGGGGGGGAGACTTTTTACATAGCAATCTCACTTAAAATATATTCTCCGAAACCACTAGCAAAATAGGTTAAACATATTTTCTCGGAAACTCAGGTAAGCGAACCAATGCCCTGGCGACCCTCTTGTTTATTGCTTCATTCATTGATATTGTCGCGGTGAACATAACTATCGCGAACCCAATTCTTACCCGTGTTTGTACAAGCGTTTTGTCATTTAACCATTCGTGAAACCCGTTCAAACGTAGTGACCAAGTCTCTTGCAGACTCAACTGCAGGATAATAACTTTCATACAGTGTGCTTGATATAAGAGAACTATTAAAGTTTAATATGTGTTCCGTGCTTTTTTAATCATGATTGCTCCATACAATATGTGTTAACAACGGATGTTCGGTAGAACCGATTTTTTTGTGAGCTCTATTGATCAAGAGTTATTGAAAAGAATTAACGTCATTGAATAATTGTACGTACGGCAAATATACATTAACACCGTCAAAACTGAAGTAAAGTTGAAACTAAAATTTGCATGTGCTCGTATTAAAAATAGATAACACATACATTTTTTCCCGCATTTTAAATGAATCATGCAGAGTAAGAAAATTGAAAGTCAACTGACAAGATTGCTAAGCAAGTCCCTTGTTATCTGGATTTTCGGAGGGCTCCAGTTTATAGCCGTGGTCACTCTTGCTTCGGTGGGTCCATACATATTTATTTATTAATAAATTAATATTTGACTTTTTCATTTATTTACATATGGATTTATGTATTACATTCTATAATTTTCCGGTGTTCGCATTCTATAATTTTGCGGTGATCGATTCTAAAATGTCATGGCGTAAACATTCTATAAATTTGCGGTGATCAATTCTAAAATGTCATGGCGTTAACATTCTATAACTTTGCGGTGTTCACATATCATAATTTCGTTGAGTTCACATTCTTAGATTGCGTAGCTTTCGAATTTCATTATTTCACGGCGCTCACATTTCATAATGTCGCCGTGTTTAAAATTAACATTTTCGCGGCGTCTACATTCTTAAATTTTGTGACGTTTATATTGCATATGTTCGCGATCGCGGCGTTATTATTCCATAATTTCGCAACGTTCACATTCTTTAATTTCGCGACGTTCGTATTTCATTATGTAGCAGCGCTCAAAATTAATAATTTCGCGGGATTCCTGTTGTACAATTTCGCGGCGTTCCCGTTGTACAATTTCGCGGCATTCACATGATACAATTTCGCGGCGTTCACATGGAACAATTTCGCGGCGTTCACATGATACAATGTCGCGGCGTTCACATGGTACAATTTTGCGGCGTTCACATGGTACAATTTCGCGGCGTTCACATGGAACAATTTCGCGGCGCTCACATGGTACAATTTCGCGGCGTTCACTGGTACAAATTCGCGGCATTCACATGGTACAATTTTGCGGCGTTCACATGGTACAATGTCGCGGCATTCACATGGTACAATTTCGCGGCATTCACATGGTACAATTTCGCGGCGTTCACATGGTACAATTTCGCGGCGTTCACATGGTACAATTTTGCGGCGTCCACATGGTACAATTTCGCGGCGTTCACATGGTACAATTTCGCGGTGTTCCCGTTGTACAATTTCGCGGCGTTCACATGGTACAATTTCGCGGTGTTCCCGTTGTACAATTTCGCGGTGTTCCCGTTGTATAATTTCGCGGCGTTGACATGGAACAATTTCGCTGCGTTCTCATTGATTGGATAATTACGCGGCGTTCAAATTTCATAATTTCGCGGCGTTCTCATATGATAATTTCGTGGAGTTTACATTTCATAATTTCGTTGCGTTCGCATTTCGTTAATTCGCGGCGTCCACATCATACAAAATTTTCGCTTTTTCAATTATGTAATTTCATATTTTATTTCTAATATTTACCAATTTGTACCGGGTTGTAAACTGCTCTTTAGGGTCCGATTTTCAACGACGTAGACGTCAACATCAACGCCACAGAAGGCGTCCCGAGCGTGTTACCCTTGACAACGTTCATCGTCACCGGACATGGATCCTCCAATGTCACTTCCTGTTACGTCGACAATGGCACATTCAATATCACAAATGACGACTCGAACAGTTCGCGTATGTGTGAACTATTACATTGCCCTTGAAAAATAATTTAAAACAATCATTTTCCAGTTGGCATTGTTTATTTTATGATATACAATGTTTTTGACGTTGAAGTTCTTGCCATAACTCGCTAGATTTCCATTACAAAAATCAAGATTCTACCGGTATAAATGGACATATAAACACTGCGATATTATCTGATAGTCAATCGTTCAAACTTTTGACCATTTGAAATATATGGTTCATATACAAACTACAATGTTTATATTTTTTGTTTCAAATAATGATTTGTGTTTTACACGTAGTACATACGAATATAATCTCCTGAAACAAGTTTGATGTGGTCAGTCAGTATTGATATTTCAGTCTTTGATCTTCGCCTTTCGGACGGCTCGTATCTCGATTATGACGTAATCTCATCCTACATCATCAACGTGACTTGCGAAGACGACACCAATGACGCGACGTCGGTAACAATTCAAGTAAGATACATTAGTTAAATTAATTGAATTGGTCAATGGAGCGGAGTTATCTCTGTTTCAAGAAAATATTTTTTTTTTGCAAGATAATATACTAGCCCAATATCTAAGAGGGATAAAAAGGTTCGTAGAATGTATTGATAAAAGAAAATTGCACGTATAATATATAATTTTTATATAGTCTTAAAACAGTAGATTTAGTGATCCACTGATACCAATTTTTCTTGAAGGTGTGTAATTTGTTGTAACACATTTTGGGGGAAATTGAAATTGATTGGACGTCATATAAAAAGTTGTGAAGAAATTCTATGAACTTTTTTTTATCATCCTTCGTGAACATTTAACCGTAGAGTCTCATGTAAAAATCGTACTTTATTCTGACTTAATAATACTTTTCACACTACTGGCGTTAACTTTTTCATCACGATTGCAGTTTTACTCTATAAAACATGAGATTACATAGAATGCATTTGAACACAAAATAATTGAAAAGTTTATTTAAATAAGGATATTTTATTTTTATCTAGACAAAATATGTTTTCCAAACATTACAGATCATCATCCTACAAAACATGCCGCCTGTCTTGGTAATCCCAACAATGAGTATTACAGTAAGCGAGAGTGAAACGTCATCACGTATACTGCTGAGGTTAAACGTCAGTGACATCGAGAACGACGCGATTTCCTGCGCTCCTTTAACGTCACCTACGTCAGACGCGTTCAATTTAACGTTGGAAGAAGAAAGTAGGCTTCGTTACAATTTGATAATTCTAATACTAGTACTTTAATTCTATGTTACAAACTAACTTTCAAACAGTTACTAATTGTTAAAATAATGTTCGATTTTATCGTTCTTCTTACGACCACCAACAACATCACATGTAACAACACTATCATTAAATCATATAAATATTATTTTTTCATTTTTCAGTATATAACCTGTACTTGTCGTCAGATCCCGGACTAGACTTTGGAGTAATCTCGACGTATAACGTCACGCTGGAATGCTGGGACGCTTACGGCAACTCTAGTGTCATTGTAACCGTCGACGTAATCAGAGAAACCTTGGTAAGATACTGTTTTAAATGTGCTCCGGATGGAAACCTTATTATATCACGCAGTCCTTAATTTATGGCAGGAAACCATTGCCAAACAGTGAGACACAAAACAATTGTACTAGACAATACACGTATATACAAAGTGAAACTAGACAAGAGACACGAGAAGACAACAAACACTCAAAAATAAATAAAATTGACGTCACCTCATCAGAAAAATAAATCCAAAGCATTATGGTTTTTAACCAGTTTAGCTAACTTCAAACAACACACTTGGTCCAGAAAAGCTCACAAAACATTTAAGTTCAGATAAAACTAACCTCATAACAACAAGATTCAAATATAAATAGCAGTTAAAAAGAATACATTTAAAAGAAAAGAAATAAATAAAACAGAATTCAACGAGAAGTCAAGAACGTTATTTTATGCAGTTTATAAATTTAAGCTTCCGCTGTCTGTCATGACATATATAACACATTGAGTCTATTATAGGTACTTAAAAAAGCAATAATTATTTTTAAAAAATGGTATGCTGTTTCAGTATTGTGTTTCTCCGTTCTTTAGCCGCCAGTATTTGAAAACGTGACGACGTTTATTGACGTCTTAGAGGGCGCCACTGACGTCTCGACGCTCGCAACGTTTAACGTCACAGACCCTGACGGTGGAGACGTCACGTCATGTTGGCTGAATAACAGCGATTTTTACGTCACCAGAGAACAACTAAACGAAACTGGTAGGTTTGCAGTTTCAAGTCTTAAAGGGACTGTCCACTAGATTTTGGCATGTATTGAAGCATGTCATTAAATGCTCTATATTGATAAATTCAAACATTTGACCTAAAAATCTGCAGTTAAAAAACAAGAATACAATTTAAAAAGGGAAAAAAAAGTAAACCTCATCAGGGCTCGAACCAGTGACCATCGGGGTCCTGGAGTAAAAACCAATTAGACCGCTCGGCCATCCTGACAAGTATGTATGATAGCCGTATTTCATACCATATATAAGCAATCCTCGTAGTTTTACAAAATATAGCGACAATAACAGAACTTTCCAAATTATTCAATCGTTTCGCGTCGAACGACGCTTTATGATTTTGAGGTTTTCAAATCGTCAAAAGATGCATATAATGGATATTTAAGAGCATTGTAAATGGTCAGTATTACTATTTCCTCAAAAATATCATAACAAACGCGAAAAATTGCGAATATGAAACAACTTTTATTTAATTTTGTCAATTTACCAATCTGTTGGAC
Source organism: Dreissena rostriformis (assembly GCA_007657795.1). Taxonomy (NCBI): domain Eukaryota; kingdom Metazoa; phylum Mollusca; class Bivalvia; order Myida; family Dreissenidae; genus Dreissena; species Dreissena rostriformis. Next base: position 8,722 of record VMBQ01012438.1, on the reverse strand, counting down.
GGCCCCTTTAATATTGCCAATATTATCAACGAACCGCAATCGTTACGTTATATTATTTCGAAATGAAACATGTCCACATTTGTTTTTTTCTCTTTAGTTTTTGGAATCCGTGTTGCTTCCGGTGCGAATCTGGATTATGACGTCATGTCTTCCTACGACATTGACTTCACGTGTATTGATGACGACAACGAGACGGCGTCTGTGTCATTACAAGTAAGAGATACAATAAATTAATGATTTGATTCCATATGTATCGTTCTTTATTCGCCATTAAACAACAATTTAAATCGGTTTAATGGTCACGCATCAACATGGCACGCATCAAAATAGCCCAGCATGTGAAAGACAAAGAGTTGTCTTTTGGCCAATACACAACGATAATTGTATTTCCGATTCTAACATTATGTGACAAATACTTGTTCATTCAGCGAATGGGGTGGGGACGGGGTATGGTTTAACAAAGATAGTCTTTCTATGTCGTTGTTTGTATAATTCAGTGTGTTTATTGTCAGAAATAATTTGAGCAAACTACGTAAACCTAAATACAGTACAAGTAAGTTGTTATTCTTTTTTAATGCATTTCAGATCAACGTCATAGAAAATCAGCCACCTATGATTGAAATTCCAGCTGGGGTATACACTGTTCTCGACACGGAAACATTTCCACGTATATTGCTGACGTTGAACGTCAGTGACGTCGAGAGCGATACGTTTTCTTGCATTCATTTGACGTTACCTACATCGGTCGCCTTTAGTTTAACGTTGGAAGGAGACGGTATGAACATGTGTAGTATTTTAGTCGATAAGAACTTCATTAGTTTACATCACTAAAGATCTATAGCAGCAGCTCCTTTAAACGACAACTTTTACTTCTAATTGTAATACTACTTCTGCTATTTAACAGCATATAAGCTGTACCTGACGTCAGATCCCGGACTAGACTATGACGTTATCCCGACGTACAACGTCACGCTGAAATGCTGGGACGCTTTCGGCAACTCTAGTGGCATTGTTACCGTGGACGTAATCGACGTCACGTTGGTAGGGACTAGTTCAAGAAAGTTATGTTTATTCTGTTGGTCATTTTTTTCCTCAGCTTTCTATCAGAATATATAGAACTAATACCGAAGCTTGTTAACGTATTTTAATATTTTTACACGTGTCATTAAATGAATTTATTAACACAATTGTAATATTTGGGCTAGTTTTAATTTAAATAATTATAATGACTATTTAAAAAAACAGTGCCTTCACTAGGGCTTAAACTCTTGACGCAAAAGGTAACGCTCTATCACTACATCACTCAGGCTGTTTTGCAGTTCTTAAATCGTTATGTTGGTAATACACGTTTGTGCTAAATTATCGATGAAAAGTGTGACCAATTAGTTTTTATTTTTCCGATTTTGATTGATGATTACCGGTATCCATAAGGCATAAACAAATCGATTGTGTTCTTCGACAGGAGTGTTATTTTGCTTCGTTTAATATCATGCATTCTCTTATTTTTTTTTCAATATAAGAAAAAAAAAACATGTAATTTCGCAAAATGGTGAACAAGTCTCTTTAAACGATAACATGTACATACACTCACATTATCACACAGAATGTTGAAATTAAAAAAATAAATAAAAATAATGCTATGTTGTTGTATTAATTAGCCTCCGGTATTTAAAAACGTGACGACTTCAATAGACGTCTTAGAGGGCGCCACTGACGTCTCGACGCTGACAACGTTTAACGTCACAGACCCTGACGGTGGGTACGTCATGTCATGTTGGCTGAATAACAGCGATTTTCACGTCAACAGAGAGCAACTAAACGGAACTGGTAGGCTTACAATTTCAAGCCTTAATATTGCCTTTAAAATCAAACGACCATAACCGTAACTGTGTGTACTTATTTGAAAATTTAACATGTCCACTTGCTTTTTTTCTCTTTAGTTTTTGGAATCCGTGTTGATTCCGGTGAGAATCTGGATTATGACTTCATGTCTTCCTACGACATAAACGTCACGTGTATTGATGACGACAACGAGACGGCGTCTGTGTCAATACAAGTAAGAGATACACTAAATTAATGATCTGATGTAATATTTATCGTTCTTTATTCGCCATTAAACAACGAATTAAATCGTTTTCATAGCCATACATCAAAATAGCCCAGCATGCGAAAGACAAAAAGTTGTCTATTGGGCGATACACAAGGATAATGCCAACTGTTTTTCCGATTCTAACATGACCAATGATTATGTGACAAATACTTATTTATTCAGGGAATGGGGTAGGGACGGGGTATGGTTTAACACCGATAGTCTGTCTTTGTATTTGTTTGCATAAATCAGTGTGTTTATTGTCAGAAATAATTTGAGCAAACTACGTTAACCTAAATACAGTACAATTAAGTTGTTATTTTGTTTTAATGCATTTCAGATCAACGTCATAGAAAATCAGCCACCTATGATTGAAATTCCAGCTGGGGCATTCACTGTTCTCGACACGGAAACGTCAGCACGTATACTGCTGACGTTGAACGTCAGTGACGTCGAGAATGATACGTTTTCTTGCATTCATTTGACGTCACCTACATCGGTCGCATTTAGTTTAACGTTGGAAGGAGACGGTATGAAAATATATAGTATTTTAGTCAATAAGAACTTCCTAGCAGTAACATTAGTTTACATCACTAACGATCTATAGCAGCAGCTCCATAAAACGACAACTTTTACTTCTTATACTACTTCTGCTACTTTACAGCATATACCATGTACCTGACGTCAGATCCCGGACTAGACTTTGACGTAATCTCGATGTACAACGTCACACTCGAATGCTGGGACGCTTTCGGCAACTCTAGTGTTGTGTTAACCGTCGACGTTATCAAAGTAACGTTGGTAAGATTCTGTTTCAAATTTACGTTAAGTGAAACTTCAACTGCACGAGCAGGAGAAAATTCGTATTATACTACGCGGTCCTTAATTTATGACAATGAACGATTTCCAAACAGCGAGACACAAAACAAATGTGCAAGACAATATATACAACGTGAATCTAGACTTGGGTCACAAGTAGACAACACACACTCAAAAATGAATACAACTAGGGTTACCATATCGCAAAAGTCAATGCAAAGCATTGTGGGTTTTAATCGGTTTGACTTACTCCACACCCCACACTTGGCCCATTACTACTCATACAACATCTAAGTTTATATAAAAATAACCATCATATGATCACGATTCAAATTTAAATAGCAGTTAAAAAGGACACATTTAATAGAAAAAAAAATAAAACAGAATTCAACGAGAAGTTTTTTTTTTATTGTATTCAGTTATACATATAAGCTTCAGCTGTCTGTCATGACATATATATAATTATTTAAACAATGGATTGCTTTTGATATGATTTCGTTTTTTCATTCTTGAGCCGCCAGTATTTGAAAACGTGTCGTCGTCAATAGACGTCTTAGAGGGCGCCACTGACGTGTCGACGCTTTCAACGTTTAACGTCACAGACCCTGATGGTGGAGACGTCATGTCATGTTGGCTGAATAACAGCGATTTTTACGTCACAAGAGAGCAACTAAACGGAACGGGTAGGTTTACAGTTTCAAGCCAGTATAATCAACGAACCATGACCGTAACGTTGTGTACTTATTTGAAAATGTAACATGTCCACTTGCTTTTTTTCTCTTTAGTTTTTGGACTACTTGTTGATTCCGGTGCGAATCTGGATTATGACGTCATATCTTCCTACGACATTAACGTAACGTGTATTGATGACGACAACGAGACGGCGTCTGTGTCAATACAAGTAAGAGATACACTAAATGTATGATTTGATTTAATATTTTTCGTTCTTTATTCGCCATTAAGCAACGATGTAAATCGGTTAAATGGCCACGCATCAACATGGCACGCATCAAATTAGCCCAGCATGTGAAAGACAAAGAGTTCTCTATTGGTCGATACACAACGATAATGCGAAATATATATGTCCTAGTCTAACATTATCAATGATTATGTGACAAATACTTGTTCATTCAGGGAATAGGGTGTGGATGGGGTATGGTTTAACAATGATAGTCTTTCTATGTCGTTGTTTGCATAAATCAATGTGTTTATAGTCAGAAATAATTTGAGCAAACTACGTAAACAAAATATACAGTAAAATTAAGTAGTTGTTCTGTTTAAATGTATTTCAGATCAACATCATAGAAAATCAGCCACCTATGATTGAAATTCCAGCTGGGGTTTTTACTGTTCTCGACACGGAAACGTCACCGCGTTTACTGCTGACGTTGAACGTCAGTGACGCCGAGAACGATACGTTTTCTTGCATTCATTTGACGTCACCTTCAACGGTCGCCTTTAGTTTAACGTTGGAAGGAGACGGTATGAAAATGTAAAGTCTTTTAGTCGTTAAGAACTTCCTAGCAGTAACATTAGTTTACATCACTAACGATCTATAGCAGCAGCTCCTAAAAACGACAACTTTTACTTCTACTTCTAATACTTCTTCTGCTATTTTACAGCATATACCTTGTACCTGACGTCAGATCCCGGACTAGACTATGACGCTATCCCGACGTACAACGTCACGCTTGAATGCTGGGACGCTTTTGGCAACTCTAGTGTTGTGTTAACCGTCGACGTAATCGACATAACGTTGGTAAGACACTAGTTCACAAAATTTATTCGTATGCAGTTGGTCAATAAGTTCTTCAGCTATCTGTCAGAATATTTAGAACAACTACCAACGCGACTTGTTAACAGATTTTTGCAGTTTTGACAAATATCATTAAATGAAAAAAAAAACACTATGATATTTGGAAACGTTTTAAATAACTATAATACCAATGAGAAGATCAAATAAAATAAACTGCCTTCACATTGGGCTCAAACCCGAGACCTCTCGAAGCAAAGGGTAGCGTTCTACCACTGCGCCGCGCAGGCTTTTTAACTTATGCAGTTAAATCGTTATGTTGGTTATACACGTTTGTGCTAATTTATCGATGCTAAGTGTTGCCAATGCTTTATTATGTTTCCGATTTCGATTAATTGTTATCGAACCTCTTTATTCTTAGGACTCAGGGGTGTTATTTTGTTTCTTTAAATATAATGGATTCTTTCTTTTTTTTTATCTTTTTTTTTTTATTGTCATTTTGCCAAATGGTGAACAAGTCCCTTTAATCGATAGCATGTTCATAAAATATTAATTATCACACATAATGTTGACACTTTATAAAGAATGTAATGCTATGTTGTTGTTTCATTTTTTAGCCGCCGGTATTTGCGAACGTCATGACGTCAATTGACGTCTTAGAGGCCGCCACTGACGTCTCGACGCTTGCAACGTTTAACGTCACAGACCCTGACGGTGGTGACATCACGTCATGCTCGTTGAACGGCGATTATGGCGATTTCGGCGTCAACAGAAATGCGACAAACGGAATGCGTGACTTTTCTTTATTTCACATATAATTAAGTTTTAATAAATAAACTTTGTAGCAACTATTTTTAAGTATTTTCTTGTTTGTTTGTTGCTTAAGATATTTACTCTTTTGACACAATATATTTTTTCGTAAACACTTTGAAGTACCTGATGTTGAAGAATCTTCGCATTAGTACATTTTTTTTTTGTTTTGTTTACCTAAACGTTTACAGTAGTCTTCAGCATTGCAACATTTAGTTATCCAAAAAAAAGTACATTAATAGTACACGCATGTATCTGTCTTATTATTTTCAGTTTTTGATCTACGCGTCAATTCCGTAGTCATTCTAGATTATGACGTCATGTCTTCTTACGAGATCAATGTCACTTGTATTGATGACGACAACGAGACTGCGTCTGTGACCTTTCATGTAAATAATAAATTAATATAGTTATTGTTCTATAATAATAAATTCAATGTTATATCTCATAAACCGGTAAGCACGAAAGCAATTGTAATGAGTCTATTGACGGAGTTCGTCATCGTGCGTCGTGCAGTGTTTGACGTTCATCGTGCGGAAAAATCATATACCCACTCTAGAGGCCACATTTATGACTCGATCTGGATTAAACTTGGTCCGAAATTTATATTGACAATATCTTGGTCAACTTCTAATCGATGTCAACCGTGTTCAAAAACTGAGCTACTGGGTCAAATCTTAGACACAAATCATATCCAATTTAGGAGCCACATTTGTGATCTTAATGAAACTTGGTCAGAGTATTAATCTTGTCAATGTCTGGTCTAAGTTTTAATCGATGTGTCAAAAACTTAGTCACCAGATACAATTCTATGAAAAAATACCGTTGGTGGAGCCACATTTATGACTCAATCTTGAAACAACATGGTTTGAATGTATATCTTGACAATATCAATGTCATGTCTGAATCTGGGTCAAATGGGTTCACCAGCTACGTCACCAGGTAAAGTCTTCGCAATTGGTGTACATTCAACCCTGTGAGCACTTACGGACCATCGTGATCCTCTTGTTCCGATTTGTCGTTGTGTGTAGGCCTATAAATAACGATTTTAAGTGTTTTAATAGCCACACATCAGAAAGACAAGTCGGCAATCAAATTGAGCGAGCATAATGTTGTAAATAATTTGAATAAATTACGTAGAAACCTATTTGTAAACAAAATAATAGCATACTTTTTTTCTGCTTACAAATGTATTTCAGATCAACGTTATAGAAAATCAGCCACCCGTGATTGAAATAGCAGCTGGAGTCTACACTGTTCTCGAAACCGAAACGGCTTCACGTCTAATAATGACGTTGAACGTCAGTGACGTCGAGAACGACGCGTTTTATTGCGTTCTGAAATCCAGCTCACCGTCATCAACAGCGTTTGTTTTGAACTTACAACATGATGGTATTTCAACTCTGATTAAATTCTCATTTTGATCATCGCCTTCATCATCAAAAACAGAAGAAGTAGCAGTAGCAGCAGCGATATGATCGTGATCATCATCGTTGTTATGACAATAATTGTTGTTAATCCTCTTATTTAATATCACCATCATCATACTCATGTCATGAACTTGATTAACATCATCATGTTGTAATATTTCGCAACCGTATTTTAATCATCATCACCATAATCATCACCAAAATAATCGCCATTAGTCTTTGGAAGTTTGGTTTCGGTATGTTTAATATGTTTTGGTTTCTTTTATTTCATTGGTAAATTTACAAAAATAGTATTAATTACTGTCGCTGTGTCAGCCATTTAACGCTTAATACAATAATTCGAATTCTTTAACTGTATAATTGCTAATGTCAATATCCAAGAATTGGACTGGCATCTACATTCCAGAATACAGTCTGCATTTGACGTCATATCCGGGACTTGATTATGACGTTACACCAGCGTACAACGTCACCATAGAATGCTGGGACGCGTACGGTAACGCCAGCGTTTTAGTCAAAGTCGACGTCATCGATGTTACGTTTGTAAGACTTGTTCTTAATTATTATGTTTTGATATTGTTGTATTCTAAGTAGCAACAATCTATATATGGGCATTTAGGTACATTACACACAACCGAAAATATACAAAGTGAACCTTCAGATGTACAACTCTTTATTTATGGCCAGAGACCAATTAAAAAACGAGGCACATTATCAATGTAGCACTCAAGACACCCGCGTGAACAACAGGAACACATACAAAACGAACAAAACGGGGGTCAAACTTCGAACGGTCCATGCTAAACATTGGTGATTTAAAGCGGTTTAACGGAGCTCCAAACATCACACTTAGCCCACAGATATTTAAACTTAAATTACACATTTTCACAATTAACAATACGGAAAACATGAAGCCGACAAAACCACAGATAATACATATTGGATCATCGCCTTGGAACTGTCAATGAAAACATACACTGGGGGCTTAAACCGGTTATTCAAAAAACATTTAATTGTTATATAAAAATTAACTCCATAGCATCGCGGTTCAAATTAAATAGATAAAACATTTCAATTTAATTATTTTATAATTTTGACTAACCAATTGTTATATACAGACCAGAGCACCAGCACTGTAACTTTCTGAGGCACGATGAAATTTAACCAAAACGAGTATCAACTATNTATTTTTGAAAAATTAAGCCGCCAGTGTTTGAGGGCATAACCAGTCTCCTTGACGTCGTGGAGACAACGTCTAGCGGACGGTCATTAGAAACGTTCAACGTCACGGACCCTGACGGTGACGGCGTGACGTCATGCACGTTGAACGGAGACAACGGTCATTTTAGCGTTATACAGGATGCGGGAAACAACTCATGTTAGTATACTATTTTGTATAGTGCGTGTTTCACTCTGCAAACGAGCTGATAAGAGTTCTTTTTTCTATCTGTCCGTCTATCCGTCGGCTCTTTCATCCTTCCGTCCGTCCGTTTGTCGGTCGTTCGATCAGTCTTTGAAGACATAGTTCAATAAGAAAGCGATTCTAGTCTTTTTGCTAGGGGATGGCATGTTTCCATATTTCCGGGTATTTGCATCATGCGTACGGGGTCCTAAGTCGTCACTCGCTGGCTGGTTTTCTGTATCACATTTGCCTTTATTTATATAACAGTCATGTTGATCATATTCCACAATAACGTATCCATCCGTTGTACGTTTCAGCATTTAGTCTGCATATTGCTCCAGCAGCAAGTCTTGATTGTGACGTCATCTCCGCCTATGACGTCAACATTACGTGTTTCGATATGGATAATGAGGCATCGT
>VMBQ01012437.1:0-20415 GCA_007657795.1 Dreissena rostriformis | reverse complement strand
TTCCTTTTTGTTAGTACAAACAACTAAACACAAAGGGACATATTTCTATTCATATATTTGAATATTGAAAGCACTCTGCTATTGCATTACAATAAACATGATATTTTAATTGTGATTTTAAATGTTCTCTTATATTTTTTTTTGTATTAGACAAAAATAAGAAAAACTTTAACTCAATAAACCTTACACATGGCCTTGCGAAACTGAAAAACAGATTTTTTTTTCATCGACAGAAAAGGACCAATCTGCCTTTGACAGAAATGCGATTCTGATTTATGTTTTTCAAATCATACATTTAAGGACTGGTCAAAGAGATTGGCGACATTACTACCTTTTGGATTTATAAATTTAACAAATAAAATACGGACATAGTTATTTGTCCATACATATAAGTGTTCAATCGGACGCATTTCTAAAAAAAACTGATTCATATTATATTATAACCTATTTTTTATTTCAACATTGGGATACATTTCATATTGTGTTCCAACACTCAGAATGCTGGATAACACTAAATGGCGGACACATTATACGCACATTGCAGTACAGTTAGATACTATATATGTTAGCTTGTGTTCGTGTAAAAAATCCATTATGGATACTTTGTCCGACATGTCAAAGGTTTTTATTTGATACATACTTTACTAAAAGAGCTCTTGCTGTAAGTTGTGTAAAATAATATAGTTAGAATAAAGTGACGATAAACCCCTCGGTATATCATCAAGTTGTGGAATAATCAGAATTTAGTTTTTGTTTTATTGAAAACGTGCAGTTTAAAAAGATCTGGCACTAGTTTGTTTTATGTCATACCCGATATCTGTAATGGAAAACCGTTACTTACCTTTCGAATGGCCCACTTAATAATACCTTTCTCTTAACTTGTTAATAAAGGTTATTTTAACAGGAAATATTTATTAGAATTTATTTATTATTCTACAGAAGAAATGTATGCTCATTGACGCATTTCCAATGCAGTTCGTTTGTAGTTTAATACCCTTCGAATGATGCACTACACAAAATACTTGGCCACATATATTACAATCCTAAAAATAGAGTATACATTGACAAGTTGTAACAAAACAAAAGTGCAGAAAATACAATACAACATTATTTTACATTCTTTGCACAATCGTTTCACAAAACAAAACACGATGCAGCATAATGTTCTCTCTGGTAATGTCCAAAGGCAATATTTCATCAAAATGATCAACGTACGTTATTTATGCGGGCAATTTGTAAGATTTCAAAAGATTGATACGATTTATACGCGCAATAAACCACAATGAATTGATAACGTAAACCTCTTAGATCTAGCGTTTTGTCGAGCATATTTGATTTTATAGATGTTTCTTTTTTATTATTTAACTTGTTGCAGGGCTCGACATTAACTGTAGTCCAATAGTCCGTGACAACCAAAATATTTATTGGACAAGTAAAACAATAATATGTTCGTCCGACGAGACAAATGACAAAGTAAATACATTTTCTTTTTGTATTTAAAGTATCTAGACTGGTTTTAAAAATACAATAATTTGTCGGTGATTTTTAAGGACCAGGTTCCTCAATCTGTTTTTGGGTATGCAAATCACAACATGGAACAATGGGATGTTTGCGTCCTTTTCTTTTAAATTAGAATTATTAGACACCAACATGAACATTTGATATATTTTATGTTAAATTCAAAATTCCAGATTCCAACAATTTCAGTTATCTCTGTTAATATAGATTAACATACAATGTATTGCAGAGTCTCAATTATCGAAACACTATTATGAATTATTTTATTTCTTGTGTAAGGTAGAAAAAATACACTGTTTTACTGCAGGGAAGCAGCCTTATTGCATTTGTGAAAATGACAGGTTGAGGGGCCAAGTTTAATAATTTGCTTCAGAGGAGTCTGTGAATGGTCTATTAAAGTATGTGTGTTTGTTGCCTTACGAGTAAGTTAAAATTAAGTAAGTTTAAAAAATGTATTTACTATCAAACGGTTATACGAAAATAGCATTATAGTCACACTACGTCGTTCTTAGTTTATGTGTGCGTAAACGTACCGTTTAAACGCCAGTGATAATTTTTTTGTATAAATTAAAGACTACCACTATACATGGTAAAACCAATAACAAACAACAATAGACTCAGTCTCAAGATTACATTTAATTTACACAAATAACGTTTAATAACAAAGTGCATTGGCCGTAGAAGAATTTGTTTAAATGGGAACCATTTTGAGGAACCGTTTCATTGCAAACGTTATATCAGTGATGAAAAAAGGAACTGACTAAACACCTCAAATATGATGGAATAAGATACATTTATTTCGGTGGTATCGGGATGGTTAACACTCAAACCGTGCTTTGTGGACAACATATTTGTTAAGCCACTTTATGGAAGGAATATGTAAAGTCACTGTATGCTTTGCCAAAGTACACGGAGCCACATACAGTTGCATTTCCCCCTTGACCCTTGTGTATTATAATCTGCGAAAGGTGCACCATGAAGTACCAATAGCCAAAATGTCAAAGCTAGATGTAGTCTGGTAACATAGATTTTACAAGGTACAAACAACTTTTTTGTGGTACATTATCGTATGAATATATATCGTTGCGGGAAATTAAAATGGTATATATTGTACCCCCAAAATAAAAAATAGCATTTTGTATCTTGTTAAAATCTATGTTACCACACCACATCTAGCGTTGAAATTGTGGCTATTGCTAAAAGTAACACTGAATTTTTATGGGTTAACTTTATTTTACGAAATATTTTACGAAATATTCGTTGATTTTGGATGTTAATAGGGCTATACTGTTTCATTTGACAATGTAACTCTTTTTGAGTTTAAAGCCACATTAACACTCTAAATCAACGAATATTTCGTAAAATATTTCGTAAAATAAAATTAATCCATAAACAAATTCAGTATCCCCAATAGTCTTTAGGCACAATTGACTAAAACACAATAACGATCAGTATTATTTTTTACAGATTCGGCACTTCTTTGTGGTTGGATATAACATAACAGTTTTAATCAAACACGCTTAATATTACACAAACCAAAAAGAAAGAATAAAAACATGCGCACGTCGCAACAGCCACGTTTACAACTTAAGGAGCGTTACAATCAGCTACACATTTGAAACAGCATAATAGAAAAAATATTATTTTTTAAACATATATATATATATATATAGCAGTGGTCAAAAGCTTTCTCAAATCTTTTACAAAGCCTAATGTACAATAGCAAAAGCAGATAAAATTATTTAAAATAACAACAAAATTACGGCGATTTTGAAATCGTTAATTGGTAAAATGGCTGATGTGGAGTGACACCTATTAACCAATCCGTCGCTTATTTTTACTTAATATGTGGAAGTTCTGATTCATACACATTTTAAACGAGGGAAGCACTATGAATCGTTGAAAAATTGCATATGCTTAGAACATGATAGGGCAGGCATAACAAACGCCACACTTGTGCAAAACATTGTTAACCTGTTTCAAAGTTTTAATATTTTGTTTTGTTTGTTATTATTTGGGTTTCCGCCGTTTTTAGCAGTATTTCAGTAAAATTTGTTACGAGAGGTGATCATGTTACAATGTGAGCGATACATAGTCTACAATTAAAGCGTTATTTCAAAACAAAGTTATGTTGTTTTGAATAAAGGAAAAGAAGTGTTATGCAGGGCCTGACTCACACTGCACCCTAAAGAAAATAATTATCATGTATTATTTTCAAAGTATGAGTTTATATAACGATTGCTTTGGAAGCATTAATTCAAGACGACAGTTTAGTTTCCTACGAGTTCTAACACTTTACATACAGGCATACGCCACAAAATTGCCACACCAACTTTGCATATGGAATACAATTAGTATGTTTCATCTTCTCATCTTTTGGGGTTATTGTCAAACAATATTTACCCGATAAAGTCAACACTGGAGATTGTAACAATCTTATTTTTAACATCCGTAAATTCGATTCTTAGTTCAGTACCACCGAAAATCATTTTGACCAACAACTTTGAATAGATGTCTCCCTGCGGATCTATATCCAATTTTACCAACCCTACAAACTGGCACCCTTCTTCATCTATGTACATTGGATTCTGCTTTGTGCTTGCATACACTTCTAACACTGCATTTTTCATATCAGATTGTGATGGAAAATATTCATGTGCTTCAACACTTTCCGCGTCAGCTACATTTACCGTGGTTCCAATTTCAATGTGCTTGTAGAAAATATCATCACAGTAATCTACTCCGTTGATTTTCACTTTTTTGCTAGGTAAATGATGCGGTTTAAATTTCATCATACGGGCAATACCATATGTGTATTTACACACCCTTGAAGCGATTCCCTTTTGTTCGTACCCGTACATCACCGCCCCATGCTGAACTGCTGAGGATTGGTGTGATGGTATGATAATCTTATTACCAAAATTGCTGATCATAACGGATTGCAGATATTTAGATTCAGAAAACCCTCCAACCAGTACAATTTTATCAATACCTTCCACCTTGTTCAATAAACCGTTTGTGAATCTAACAATTTTGTCAATTGAATCATCGAAAAATGACTTGACCAGCTTGACAGAAATCTCCATTTTGTCCGAAACCAACTTTATTTCATTTCCAAAATGCGCTTGGCGTAAACTTGATTCAAATGACTCATTTGTCTCGCTAAGGTGCATGGCACTAAGTTGAAATGGACATCTTATACGCATGTTATTTGTACCATCAAATCTACATTTCCTTTCTTCGAAATCTTGCATTAATTCTTTATATTCACACATAGAGTTCTTTTTGAAGTTTTGAAATACCGGAGCTCCAAATATTTGAACTAATGTGCTAACGAACATTTGATCAACGTTTGTTCCACCAAAATCGCCACCTGTTGGCTGGTGTATCTCTTTCAAGGTCCCGTCAGGATTCACCTCGTGAATAGTTATGTCAGCAGTGCCACCTAGTGAAATGGCGAATATATATAAAAATAAGTAGGGAAGTATTTTCTAAAATTGTTATAAAAGAAAACAAAACACATACTAAATGAATAACATGACATTAACATAGGAATAACACATACCTCCAAGATCAAGGACGATATAGCGATGTCCCGGTGCATTTTCATATCCCAATTGTTTCTTGCAGAATACTGATGCCACCTCAGGTTCTAGCGCAAGAGTAAGAACTTCACTTGGAATTCCCGCCTAAGATTAAGATTTGTTTAAACATGTAGTTATCATTTTATAATTTTACTATCCTAGTGTTATAAAGGACATAAAACATAACTTTATGTGTTTTATCCTATCATCATGCTCTAAATACATTCGCATGTATACGGGTTACATTCACCGACTTATTTATCTCATGCAATTGGTTTTGATGTGTAAATGTATGGATAACTCAAATAGTCCAGAAAAGTAGAAAGTAACATATCAATAGATATAAACAGACATTAATGTCGACACGTTTAAAAACATAAATCTGATATTGGGTAGACGTTGAAAACATGAATAAGAAGCATGTTAGTAAATATTTTCAGCTTTTGAGGTAAGTATAAAATTAATAAATCTTACATATTTTGCAAAATAATTGTTACAAACTGGTGTATGTGTATAACATGTATTTGCATGCTCCTAGGTCAATTAAATATTGTTTAGGCTCAAAGAATATAATTATGTGAAATGTTAAGAGATCGGCAAACAAAAAAATTGTTAAGAAAGCATTCAATATACTGAAAACGGTAAATGGTTCCTATACTTCAAGTTATTGTTAATTCATTTCCGACGCATATGCACACATGTCCATGTTAAAAGTGTCATGTCTAATGTTTTGATTGTTAATATGCATTTATTATTTTAAAAACGATTCGCCTGCATGGTGTCTTTACTAAACACACCAATAGAACATATGTTTATTGCCGCGAATACATTGTGTGAAGTGGGCCTTGTTGCCCAAAACAGACAGGCAACGTTAATTTTAAGGGGGCAACACGAACATATTACAATCGTACTTAAACAAGTGAAAACATAAACTATATGAAAGCATATCTAAACCACAACATAAACATTGTTATAGGGTTCCGTTGGACAATATACAGGCTGCAATATATGCAATTACTAATTGTGCAAAGGAGTATTACATTTGATGCATAATCAACTTTGTTCATAATTAAGTACTAGAGACCATATCATAGTTTAGTTAATAAATAATTGTATCCGCTAAATATGTAAACATTTATGAAAATTTCGATTCATAAAACAACCATTTTGTTTAGGATAAAAAGACACTTCCAAGTTGGCATTTAAATTAAATAGTCCACTTTACGACATATCTTGATCCGTGATGTCAGACAATTTAAAGCTACAATGCACTATGATCAAGCTATAACTTACATTTATTGCAGCATCTCGCATGAATTTCTTCGAAAGGTCATTCCAAATGGCGGGAACTGTCAGCACCCAGTGAATATCCGCTTCACTTTTTACTTCAGCTTTTGTCGTGTCGAGAATTGTTCTGTTTTTTATTGATGACATTATCTCTGTTTTAATAAATTTAAGTGCCTCAGTAAACACGTCGATGGCTTTTAACTTCTTTCCAAGTATTTCTTCAATTTCAATGTCTTTATGAAGCGGCTACGGAAAAATAGAACATTAAGTTTCAAGGTTTTGTTATAGGAACCAAGAAGCAAAAAACAGATTCAGGTTGTCAATCCAGTTAAGTGAAAAAAAGTTAAATCAATAAGTTTCAACGTATACTCACTGCATCTTGAACAAAGAGAGCCATTTTGAAACGCTCAAACAAATACCAGTCTTCATGTTGGTGTCTTTCGCATAGTTCTAGATATTTTTTGGTTGCCTCAGCGCCGAACGCAGCAAGCTTTCTATCGGGATCCAAGAGTAAAACAGTGGGCATCTGCAGAAATGAAAATGGAAAAGTGTACACGCGAATTTTTATAATGGGAATAAGAGTCATTTATGGACAATACATGCTTTTTATAATGGATTAACAACATGCATTTATATTGTTTATAATGGAAAGATATGTACCTTCATTTCATTTCCAAACATATAGGTAGCGATTGTTTTGAATGAAAATGCGTAGCCGGTGAAGGTTGTTCCAAAATCAATGGACACGCATACTTCAACATTTCTTTTCTGAGCTGTTTGATTTCTGATCTATAAAAAAAAAACACACACAGAGAACGCGTTTTATAGAAACTAATCGGGGAAAGATGAAAGAGGTCGAATGTTAGCTTCACCAGCAGGAGAGAAGTCTTACTAAAGCACAGTTTCCTTTATTCATGATAATTGAAAACATATATAATTATGTATTTTGATCCTGATTATAATTACTTTTGTGTTAAAAAGAAACGGGATAAGCATCAATTGATTCATATGCAAAACCTCTTACGGTTTGTGTTTGCACGACATCATTGTTTTCCTGCACTGAAGACAAGCCAGCTTCTGGGCAGGTAACAGTAGTGACTCGTTGATCTCTTTTATCCTCATTTGTGGAAATGGTAACAGCGGTATCTTAAAACAACAAAATCAGACACTCAGTAGACCGATTAACACATTTTAAGGTCGCAAGTGAATCGCATACGGTGTCCGCATAGCGACCGAGAGGTCACGGGTTCGATCCCCACTGTGAGAACGTTCTTGAGATCTCCAATAAAGACATCAAATACTGGTTCTACCCAGGAAACGGACTCGAGAGAGTTTCCAGAAGCCTTAGGTTTTCGATGAAATCGAGATAAAATAAATCGGTTAAAAAACTAAAAACAAAGTTTATATCATTTACAACGTGTACAAATACAATATAAGTGGCAAGATTCTCACGATAGGTACAATGAAACGCTATTAAGGGGTGTTGCGGCGGCAGATTATTTAACTGATATCTATTCATACGACACATGAACACTAACGTGGTACCATTTTAGTGCTCTTGTGTCGTATGAATAGATATATTTGCGTGAAATTAAAATGGAATTAGTTGTGTCACAAAAAATAAAAACGTTCATTTTATATCTACAAACATCTATCTTACCAGACAACATCTGGCGTTGAAATTTCGGCAGATGCTATATGGACACTGATTTTTATTTTTTTGAACTTTATTTTACGAAATATTGAACGAAATTTTTCGTTTATTTTGAATTGTAATGGGGCTTTCAATATAAATTTTGAACAAAATCAATTTCATGGAAAAAAAATCATCAAAACTGCAGGACACCCCTTAACTTGATAGTAAGCTAAGTCCTTGCTGCCACCTGCTGGTCTTTTATGTAAAGCAAGTGGTCAATTGTCCATACAATACAGGACAAAACATACAATATAGCACCTAATACAATCGTACAAAAGCTTTGATCACCGTCCTCCAATGGCAAATGAAAGCTATGGGAGGGGGGATAACCGGTTGACAACCTAGGTATATACAATACATGCGTATTAATACCAACTGTTTACGACTATTTTTCCTCCGCCGATAACATAAGTCATGTGGTAATAATCTTCTGCCCCTTATACCGAAGAAATTTAATAACGAAGCTATCATTGATATCATTTATTAAAATCTTAATTTGTTATCATTATATAAATACATTCACAGGTGTATGTAAACTACGTATCCGTCAAACTAATTTCGATGGTCTTCATTTTTATACAAGATTGAATAAACATTACTTACTGACGTGTTAACATTTTACAGTTTTAATCTCTATGAACAACACCATAGTAACATAAATTAAATAAATAAACCGTTTATATGTTTGATGGTACTGACTAGTCGTCATGTCCAACCCACGAATTGTGTTGTATGTGTGTTGATTAAAAAAAACATATTATTTACGATCTCATATTCGCGTTGATGATACACATCAATACTGTCAAAAATCCTACGAACCCATTTTAATGAAAAGATACATGAATTTACTTCCGTTATGCCGCAATGAAATGATACATTCTGTCATAGGTAAGTTTTTGGCAGTTTGTTGGGGTTGTAAGATGCACTGCTTTCGGCTGGAGGTAAATTAACTGAGGTTGTGGGTATTGTCAAACACGTACTTGTACACATTCAGATTGAATTTTGAGTTTGTTTATCGGACAAATGCGTTTGTTTGGAGCAGTTCTACGTTTAAACCATATCAACAAGAGGAATAGTAATTTTCGTAATTTAGTTTATCTTAAATTTCTTCAAAAGTATTCTTCCGCTTTCAAACTTAATTATCATCCTTACAAAACTAACGTCGCCGATATCATTACTAATGCTCGGAAACTTATTTCAACTTACCGGGCTTTCCTGTGGATTTGCTTGAAGCTTTACCCATGTCTGTTGGTAGTGTCAGCTTGGTTTCTCATCTACGACATATAAGAGAAGCAAATGGAGGTCATTGTATTTTTAAATATTATTATTTTTTGAATATTGTTTCAGTAGATCTTTTGAAATGCAAAACCATACACTATTTAAAAAATCTACCCACGCACTTAACAAATGTGATATTGTTATCGACCGCAATTGTCATGTTAAACCTTTAACAATTGATAATTAACTTAATAAAACATAAAATATATACATAAATCAGTGCAACATATATGTATACGGTGTCTTTATTTCAGTATACTGTAATGTTATATAAATTTGGATTTTTAAATTACATTCGTGTCGGTTATTATAACTTTCAAATCATGACATTAGAAAGGTTACACTATAAATCATTGGTGTAATGATATAAATGCAAAAATAGCAATTACCTTTAAGTCGTTATTTCACCACGTAAGTCTGTTTGAAAACAAAAGCAGTAGGCGTGAAACGTTATCAGCACAACCCGTTAAGAGTACATATATAGTTAGTTGGTTGACAAATGTCCATGAACTTGATAGATAGGATGTTTACAGTCGATCATTACGATGGCGAATGCGATAATAATGAATTCTAAATTGGGTCACTGTCATGATATTAAGATGATTAACTCTTGATCCATTTGCTGATGTTATATATTTACCATGTAGTAGTTACTTCCCTTGATATCTATGATACTTATTGTTATGATGTATGTTTGCTTCACTTCACATGTAGCCATTGAACCAGTAACACGCAATAAAAGTATATACAAACTTATGGCGTTCTTATGATTGATGAAAACATTATTATAATGAACAACGTTATGACAGTCACATTTATGAAGCGTTTGCCAATTACACGGGACTAGTTTACCAGTTATATATTTGACAAATAATAATGCAAAAAAAAAATTGTTTTTATGTTTAGCTTGCCTTTGCAATTAAAAAAAGTCATGTTTCGATTATATAGAATACATAGATATTGGAGGTGTACACATATCTCTCAGTAGTGTTCCAGGCAAAGCGATATTTTGACTTTTTTTATTGCTATTATAATTATTTATGATCGTTTCAAATATTATATTGTTGTTACTAAATATGTCTGATGACAGCTTTTGTTTCAATAATTCGAGAAACTGTGAACAAATTCTTTCAATGTTTATAAAGACTGATTTAAGAGATAAATAGTATAGAATACATTTAGAGACCAGCCAGCTTTTTGCTTCAGATACTGCCAACAGCGATCTGGTCATGATGCAGCATACATTCTGTCACTTATTTAGGATCAAACATAACATAACCTAGACAGTGTTTTGATAAAGTTTTATGATTGAATATAAATTATCTGCACACTTACATATAAGCTATAGGATTGATATTTTAAATATAAATATATTTTTGTTTGCATGTATATCGTTTATTAAGTGCAGCTATGTTTAACCGAAAATCGCGATATATACGACAGCACACTGAATGTAAATGTATGGGTATTAGGGTAAACAAAAAATACGATACATGCATGTCTGCGTAATAGTGTACTCTAATAAGAGTGTGTGCTATGTTGTTCAGGTTTTGTTCTAATGGGAATTGGAATAATTTACATTATATGAATTATTTACATATAAAAAAATATCATGTTAGAGCAAAGTTGTATTGTGCGTGTTTAAAATGGAACATGACAACTGTATTTTCGTGCCTTATATTTGCGGTAAATTAAATGAATTTGTAATGTTTCTAAATGGTATTGAAACAACCCCTTCATGACTGAAATTTATTTTTGCATGTTATTGACACGTGATTCAATCAATTGGTTGTGCTTACTTACTACAATATTAAAATGACAATTCGTACTCATTGTATTAACATTCTTTTACTAACACAGAAAACAACAATCGCAGTTTCGTTAGTTTCCGGGATGAAGACTTATTTTGTCGAAACATAACGTTTGCGTCCGAGGTGGTTTTAATGACAAAATTTACATTTTCCACAGAGATATATAAATTTAGACAAGCCATTAAAGTGATATTAGACGCATCTAACAGTTTAAAGGTGTCTATCGCAACCATTGTTTATTTTTGGTGTTTTCAATTCATATACACTTATATTTATTAATGCAGCATTAACATACGATATCTATCATACGACACTCGAACACTAACTCCGATCGTAATCAAATAAAGCTTAGAGGACTGGGTTAGTCACGTAAAATATCGAATATAATATATAATTTTTATAAACAACTGGTAGCAAGATGAGTTCCAGATAATTGGTCAGTTACCATATTTTAACTATCTCTTTTGACCTGTTAATTCTTTTCAGCTCAATTCAACAGTGAAAAACGCGTCTAATATCACTTTAAAATTGCAAACTATTTATTTGCTAATATAAAAACATGCGTGGAAAACGGCAGCAAAGAGAAAAGCAGACAAATAATTCCGATTTACAAATGTTTGTGAGGCTAAGGTTTTCCAGTTTCATGAAAAGTCATGATGAATCCAATCGTTAGATGGACCGATGGACGAATGGACGTCTTTGACTACATGGTAAGTTCTTTATTCATGCGTGTGTGTGTGTGCGTTTGCGAGCGTGGATGCGCGCGGGCATTTGAGTGATTGCATTTGTGCGTGTGGCGACTCTGCCTGTGTGTATTTTGAAGCTGCATGATGCGAGAACTATGGATGTGTACCACCACCACTGTATTTGCTTCTTCAAAATGTCATATACATGTACATATTTTAATAATATGTTCCTCGCTAGTTGTTTCAAATGTCCAAATAATATTGCTTATTGTTTACCTGTTTAAGAGAGGTTATACTTCTGACGATTTAACTAGAACCGGAAGTATCGGTTTTCATTATATCTGTTTTAGTACATAGGGCATATCAACATTAACCAGCACTAGTCGCAAATGATAATTTAAAATATCAACAATATCAGTAGTATACATGACACATTGAGCTATGTCGAAGGGATGGTTTAAATTCATTGCACGTTTACACATATTGAGAAATTCTTACTTAACAGTTTATTACATACAATTTCAACATATCTGTTGTAATTTAACAATTTAACATGCGTCAACACGGACGAAAATCATAAGTATTTAGTTCTTAACCAATGTCTGGGCTAATTACGCATATCGATAATCCTGGATTAATGTATCCACGTTGTATTTTCGAACAGAGGTAATAATACACATAGATTTCGTGCCACCAATGCACGTCTGTGATTATTCTGAATATTGTAAATTAATGCAAGCTTATATTGTTTCACATAATGATAAACACAAATGCATTCGAACATTATATGCAACTGAACAAAGCTCTTATATTGATTATTGTTTAAAGGTGCACAAGCTACACGTACAAACCACATATTAAGTCAAACACATACTTTTAAGATCCTTCAGATAAAATATGAATTATGAGTGTAATACTAGTCAATAGTGTATATAAAAGAATACTAGTCAATAGATAGATACATATACATGAGAAATAATGAACATTACAACACATTTAAGATGTAGTACATTTGTGAACATTTCATAAACGCTCATCTCCTTGCAGATGTCTCCCATGACTTCTTGTTTTCAATATCGTGTAGCAGTGAGAATCCGCCTTTAAAACGTTCGGTGAAATGTAAAACCATTCAACACAGATGGTCGCCTATTTAACTTGTCAACATATGTATATACAATTACTGTGATTAATCCAATACCATCGTAACACACATGTGCCATATTGACTTTACAGTCACAATCATATAATTTGTTCTACATGTAATGCATTCGTTTTAATTTGTATTGGTCAATGCGTAAGCAAGATAATACCTTAATGTATTTATCGAAAACATAATGCAATAAGGTTCGAATTTGTATGACAGTATCACTTTTATATTCATGTAATCTCTATCCTAGAAAATCAACACTTGCGTTTGTTACTATGTTTTGCTTTACATCTGTGACCTGAATATTCAGCTCAGTACCACCAAACATCAACTTCACGAGGATTTTCGCGTATATATCCCCCTGCGGATCGATTTCCACCTTTAATAGCCCTACAAGTTGACAGCCATCTTCATCTACATATTTTGGATTCTTCTTGGGACTCGCGTAGACCTCTAGGACAGCTTGTCTCATGTCAGAAATTGTCGGGAAATATTCATGAGCCTTCACATTTTCTGCATCAGCCACGCTCATTTTTGTTCCGATTTCAATATGTTTATTAAAGATATCATCACAATAAGCCATGCCCCCTATTTGAATCTTTTTGTTAGGAGGATGGTGTTGTTTAAATTTCATTACTCGGGCAACCCCATACGTATATTTGCACACCCTCGCAGCTATGGCCAATGGTTTGTGGCCATACATGACTGCCCCACGAAGCACTGCTGATGACGGTTCTTGTGGAATAATCACCATATCACCAAAGTTGGTCCTCAGAACAGACTGTAGGTATGGCGACTCTGAAAATCCACCGACCAGTAAAATATGGTTGATTGGTGTCACTTCTTTTAACAAATCTCCAATAGATTTATCGATTTTATCAATCGTTTCATCAAAAAACGTCTTTGCCAATCGAACGGAAATTATTAGTTTGTCATTTTTAAATTCTAGTTTCCCGGCAAACGGCGTTTGTGCTAGAGTGGTTTCAACAGTTTCACCTACGTCCCTTTCATACATCTCTCTTAGTTGTACAGGGAATCGTAGTGTCATGCGCGCACTACTGTCGAAGTGTCGTTTCTTTGTTTCAAAACTCTGCATGAAATCAATGTATTCATCCATGAAATTTTGCTTAAATTTCTGCCAGTGTCCTGCGCCAAATAATTGAACAAGCATGCTTATGAATTTATTGTCCACATTTGTCCCACCAAAGTCTCCCCCGGTTGGTTGGTGTATCTCCGACAATGTGTCATCATGATTTACCTCATGGACGGTAATGTCTGCTGTGCCACCTATACATATTAAGGGACCAGCTTAATATATATATATATTAAGAATTGAACACTCAAGTAAAGTAAATGAATCAGAAATGTTGTATATATTCTTACGTGTATAATAAATTCACAAACTCACCTCCAAGATCTAAGACCATATAGCGATGACCGGAGGGCAGTTTGCTCATTCCGAGTTGTTCTTTACAGTACAATGATGCAGCCTCGGGTTCCAGTGCAAGAGTCAGCATTTCGTCCGGAATGCCTGCCTGATGTAATTGTACACAATATAAGGATATATTATAGGAACTTGATATTCGAGTTTCGTAGTGAGATTGTTTTGAAGTATGAAATCACACAAATGTTGCTCGCGGCATTGATAAAAGCACTTATGAAACATGCTTTAACGAGTCATGAGGGTATTGAAACCGTACATGAGTTTCATCAACTAATGATAAACACGAAAATGTTTGAATAGATGAGGACTTGCAATTGGTCCTTAAATTAAAAAGATAACTGTGTCAAGCTAATGCATAATGCCCAGTATCCACACATCTTTACTGTCGTTTATATGTGCTTCTCATGAATTAATACAAGGCGGTCAGCTAATGTACGAAAACATATTGTTGTATTTTTAAACAAGTATTATTTTACTTGGTTTGCAATATAACAAGATCACTGAAAGTGTACACAGGAGACTATACTTAATAGTGCACCAAACCACACCCTTACATACACTAATGCTTAAAATGCCATTCCATTTTCACATACAAATTCGCTCAAAGGAATACAATTATTTTATTTTAAAGATTGGATCTTACTTTTGTTGCAGCATCTCTCATGAATTTCTTTGAAAGATCATTCCAGATTGCCGGAACAGTAAGCACCCACTGCAAATCGTTCTCACTGTTTATGTCAATGTCTTTCATGTGTTCTTTGTCCGTAAGAGTATTCATAACTTCCGTTTTAATGAAATTGATAGCTAGACTGAAAATGTCAATAGCTTTCATTTTCTTTCCCAGAACATCTTCGATGATGATATCTTTGTCTAGTGGCTGGAAGAAAACAACTAAAACCTTTACCATGTCTTCAAGGTATAACTGACACAAATGAAACTGGCAAAGACGTTACCGTATCATCCATTAGCCAAACTATTAACACCGACGGAAGCATTCATTTGTCTTGTATTTTATTATAAATATTAATTATTTGTTAACTTCATGCGAAAAACAGTTTGAAGGTTTGCTGTTTATGACTTGCGTAGACCCTAAATGAATTATTTGTCAAGACAATTACAGTATCAAACGCAACACATGATCCAAAGATACTTTCAAAACACGTACCCCATCTCTTACGAACAGAGCCATTTTAAATCGTTCAAATAGATACCAGCTCTTATGTTGTTTTGTTTTCGCCAGCTGCTGATATTTAGTTTTGGCCAAATCTCCGAAGGCAACCATATTCTGTTGAGGGTCAAGAAGAACTACTGTCGGCGTCTGAATGAAATGAGATGAACAAGTTAAGATAAAATGCCTACCAATTTTAAGAACGCAATCAAGGCGTATTTTGGGTCAATAATGCGTATCATTTTAACCTATATCAGGTCCTGTTTTATAAAATATTAAGAAAAGTAGTTTCAAAATACACGTTTATGTTATGATAAGTATGTTTCTTAAGTTACGGATATACGAAAATAGCGATAAAAAGAATACAGTTACTAATATATAGAAATAGTAGATGTTGCTGCAAAGAATCAACACTTATTAATTGCAGCGCATGATTTGGGATTTTTTTCTCCCGACAACATTATACAACACAAAGTTCATGATCGAAAGCCAAAGTTTTGTAAAATGTAAATAAATAGTAAATATAAATATGGCATTCCAACACGTGTACAACGGAATACCTAAATTGAAGCAAAGCCATATTATACGGGGAAAAAGGTGTGCTAAAACCCGAATTCGCTACTTAATGTGTATTTTATAGTGTCCCTAAGTAAAGGATATTTCAGGTATATGTCAAACAAAGGTTTATTTTTAACGTAACTGAAACAATAAAATAATATTCACGACATTAGCTTGTATATATACTGACTGATTTAAATTGTATAAATACATTGTTTGAAGCGTTAGTATGTATAACGCATATTAGTTTTAATACACGTGTGTTGAATAAACAAGAACATAAC
Source organism: Dreissena rostriformis (assembly GCA_007657795.1). Lineage (NCBI taxonomy): Eukaryota > Metazoa > Mollusca > Bivalvia > Myida > Dreissenidae > Dreissena > Dreissena rostriformis. The sequence continues at coordinate 3,954 of VMBQ01012437.1, read as the reverse complement.
TCAATTATCAGTCAGTATCAAATTACTGTTTGGCTTACTGAATCGTATATAATCTTAAACGACGCAAATTAATTATTTTAACAACAGAAGGAATTGAACAATAGCAATGTTATTTACACTATTTAATATTTCACCTTTTAAATTGTGTATAGTTTTATCATTTTCATAAAATTTAGCCTTGGTGTGAGTATCTGTATTTGTGTAACAATGTTATATGTATACGCGATTTGTATATAAACACGCACTTCTCTGGTTAACATTGCATTATATTTTCTCCGCATTAGTATATACCTATTTATAATGTTACTTAACAGTATACATAAAAGTATGTCACTGGATAATCAATAAAAAAAAAAAATCAAAAAAATCGAGGGATTGTGAGATGTGCAAAATTGTTCCGTAAGAGAACATCCGTCTACCTTAATTTGTTGTCCACCGCCTCTCCCAATTATGTCATTGGGGCTAGATTTGAAGGAGTATGCATATCCACTGTAAGTAGTTCCGAAATCTATGGACACGCATACAAGCGCCTTCTCCCGTTTTCCTTTTAATGTTATTACCTAAAATGTAAAGAGACATTCCAGAGCGAACGAAAAGTGTATGGGCGACCAAACAACGCTTCTCCATTGGTACAAACAGTACAGACATTGCATTGAACTATATATTAAAATAAGTGTTCATGCAATACAATATTTTACCACATAATTTAAAACATAACGAAAATGTAATAGCGTCGTTTTGGAATAATAAAATAACAATGCAACATTTAATAGGTTTCTTCTAAACAAATCATTACGGAAAAAGAGCAAACAAGTGCTAAATTAATATGAAAATAGCAAACAAATAACAACGCGAAGTCATTTTACTAAAGTACGGGTTTCTAATTGCTTTTAATATGTGTATATTTTGGTAATCATCTTACCGTTGTATCCGCCTTTAATTTGCCTCTCGTATGCGCTGTAAACATAAACCACTTTCACACTGATACATTACACAAATGTATTAACACAAATCATAAAACTTAAACAAGACCAACTGCAACTATATTTATTAATGTGCAAGTAAGAGCCTTTATTTTTTCTTTAATATATATATATATGACTGTAATACTTAAATATGTCTTCTTACTGATATAACTTTATGTAACACGCTTTATAAAAAACGTTTTCATTTGAGTTTTATTTCATACAGTCAACGTTCATTAACTTTAAAGTAATTCGGTGATGTACACAATGTCTTAACTAAGTTAAAGAAACTGACCGACGAGTAGTTATAATAATTCAACAAAATCATTTTCGGATCTTACCTTTCTTCTTATCAAGCCAAACGTCGTCGTGAAAATATAATCCACCCCAACTGTCTAAATTAAAATACATGTAGTTTATAATACAAGTATGCGTATATCAATATTTACAATATGATCTAAACATGTACATTTTTTAAAATGTTAATGTGCGTAAATTATGCCGTCTTTATGAACATGGTAACGTATAAAAGCAATGCTTGTGCAATGCACTTCATACATGATTATATGATTCTTGTGTCATTCTTCTTGATTGATCAATTAAGCAGAAGTGTAGTGTTTATCGTATCAGCAAATATGTGCTTTTTACGCAAAGTTAACCGATATGTACTTTTAAAGTAATAACCCAGCAAAGGAAAAACAAACTTTTATAAGTGATTTTTATATTGTCCAACCGATACCAAACTATATGACATGATAGCATAGAAATCGGCGCAAATATGGCTTCATTATACATTATAGTCGTCTGAAAATTGTTTTAGTATGCAATAACTGGTAAATGTGTACACCGAATAAAATATGTCTGCACATGTCCGTTAAGAACCAGCGAAATTGGTCAGACAACTGTAAACAGTTTACCTTTGCGGGTGCGATGAAAGTCATCATCGTCAAAGGACAATCTGCTTTCGATGTCTAGAATCAAACAGAAAACACTTAATTACAATCTGCACAATGTCTAATTTACATAAAATGAGCTATGAACAAAATACGAATGTTCATAGTTTTTTTTATTGTACATTAATTCGTTTCACACTTTCAAAAACGAAAAGAAACACAAACACAAGCAAAAGTAGAACAATACAACATTAACAACACTACAACCACGGAAAATAAAAACAACTAATAACACAAAACATAACTATAATAATAGCGCGAGCTATTGTAGTTTTAGTTTTCATTTCAAAACAATTAATAAATTGAATAGACCCTTTTAAATTAACGTATACATATATTTTTATCATAACCAGTTTTTCATTTAAAAAGAATACGGGTTAATGTTTGACTCAAATGGAAGTGAGTTAAATTATAATATTGTAATATTGGGTTGCTCTGAATTCAACAAAAGTATAATACCTAAATCAACGTCTGACTTGGTTCTCACAATTCTTCCTCCCACTGCTCCGTCATCTGTTCACGATATGTATATGCTTGTATATTATAATTACAAAATATATGTAATCATATTAAAACTAAATTATGCAAAGTAATGTGTTTTGTTTTCTATCAAACTTAATATTTAACTGTTACAATCAACTAATTTATTGATATATCGAAATGTATTATTCGGAAGTAGTTTTTTTTATTCTACACAAATGTAATGTTTGGACCTAATCAGGACATTCACTACCTCAAGAGAAACTTTATCCCTGATTCGACTTCAAAAATCGGATTTTAGCGTCCTGCGAATCGAATTTATACATACCTAAATCACTTATTGACTTGCGTCCGAAACTTCTACCTCCAACTGCTCCGTCATCTGTTTACGATATGTGTATATGTTTATATTATAAATACAAACATATTTATATCGTACTAACATTACCAATTTGATTACATTAATAATTCATCCGCAATCTACAACGTTACAACATGTTTATACAAATAATCTAGTATGTCATGTGTATGTCATGTGTATGCAATCAACATTTGTTACATATTGTGCGTAAAGCATTCACATGTAATTGGCATAACATTTTAAGTTGTACCTTTTTTCTTTTGTTTGGGTAGTATTGGTTCGAATTCTTGTTTTGTTGCAGATTTACCCAAAACAGGTTTGTTCGCTGATCTAGACACGCGCAAAACAGGCTCTAAAAAATAAACAAAATATTGTTCAAGCATCGATACAGTTTAATATATCAACGAAACGTTTTCGTTTGAAAATTTTATAACAATTGAAGATTAAAATGTTGTCAAGACTTATTCGACAATATACTGTTTTGTTTTATTCAAGCAGATATGTTAACAAACCAACTACAAACAGTCTCAGTCTATGTTTAATAATCGTGCTTATCATGTTCATATGTATAATGAAAACGTGTGTAAAAGTTAAAATACTTTATTCAACTCTTCTGAAGGCATTCGGATATCGGGGTATTCAGTATAGTTTTTGCTGTAACTACGTATTACGTAAATTTGACACATTTCCCGATTTACGTCAGATGAGCATCTATGCAATACACGCATGTTCATAGTACTGACGCTAATTGATACATGATACTTATGTAGGTTCATTCTTTTTAACCATCCCCCAAAACAAACCCCAATATAAACTGAACAACACTTGAAGCAAAACATAGATAAAAAACAACCAAATAAAGCATGTATACTAGTAGCTTTAGTTTCCTATCAAAGTTAAATAGTTCACTTAATTGACTAGAAACTAGTTAATTGATACATCCAAAATTGTAATTTGGAAGAGGTTTTTTTATTCAACACGAATATAATTGCAAAACCTAGTCAATGTCATCCTTACCATAAGTCAATTTAAAAACCTGGATCGATTAAAATTTTGTCATTTTTCCCGTGTTTAGCGAATTAATATATACCTAAATCCCGTATTGACTTGCGCCCCAAACGTCTGCCTCCAACTGCTCCGTCATCTGTTAACGAATATTGACACTTGATTACTAGAGCTAAGTCACACACGTGAG
>VMBQ01012436.1:0-19568 GCA_007657795.1 Dreissena rostriformis | reverse complement strand
TACTACTACTACTACTACTACTACTACTACTTCTTCTTCGTCTACTACTACTTCTACTACTACTACTAATACTACTTCTACAACTACTAATACTACTACCACCACCACTACTCCCACCACCACTATCAACAACAGCACCACCACTACCACCACCACCACACATAACGACTTGACGTGATCCTGCTCTATGTTCACCATTAGTAAAGCTTAGTTTTTCTTATTTAGTTAATGCACTTTCTCCCCGTTGTGCAGAACTAAATACATAAAAGAAATGTATTACAAGACTGGAATATTTCTGACCATATGTGAGTATATTATTATAGCTTTATGAGATTAAATAATTACGACTTTTACGTTAAATATTTCAGACGTGATGGTAAAATGTAGGTTGTGTCTAAACATTCAATTTGTATTATATGTTTTAAGCCAATTATCCCAAATCAAACTAGCGACATAGATAATTACATCCTTTTATCATTCTACCTCAATTTGTTCGATATTCAAAATAGCGTTTCACTGTAACTGAGCTGAAGAGGTGTTAGTAGCCATTGCTCTAATACTTAAACATCGTGGAAACGAGAGGGTATACTGCCTCGCTCATTTTTGTTCATGTGTTGTTTTCTACAATCTGTCTTCTCTGGTCAACGTAATGAGTTCACTTTAAATTAAATACATACATACATTAAATACATGTAAATAATTGTATTGATTAATAAATTTACAATGTATTATCTTTTCTAATGAACAGTGTATTTATGTCTACACATACATATTATATATATATATATATTTTTATTTTTATTTTTTTTTATATATATATATATATATTGTAAACTGTTTCATAAGAAAAGATAATACATTGTAAAAATATCAATCAATACAATTTGTACATACATTCGTATATCACGATACCGTTATGTAACATATCGTGGCTGATAAGGGCCATTTACTAGTGATGCTGAACTGTTAACTAGACCTGGGTCATAGCTGGATTTAGTAGTACTTGGTGCTACAAGTAGGTGTTTCGTTTAAAATATATTTGGCTAAAAATAGGTGATTACAGGAAAGCTATAATTGGTTTTGCATAACAACATACGATAACGACGATGAATTCCTCCGTTGTTAATTTGCATTTCATATTTAGGATCTTTTATTGTCAACCTTAATGACTTTTGCATGAATCCTAAGTTTACCAGGTTTAATTGAAACATTTTCATTGACTTTGAGTTTGGCAATGTTTTGTGGACCTTTCGAAATAACGCTTTAAATTTTCTCCTTTCTCGATGTTTGTCAGTTTGAACTTGTTTTGTGTAAACTGGTTTTGAAATCAGACGTGTGTGAGTGACTGGAAGTAAGTATCTGCCCTTTAGCAGTTCAAGTGGGTGTATCCCTATTTAAGAGGGATGTTCCTATACTTAATAATTAAAAATTAGTTTTTTTGTCCGCTTTCACTAGCTTTTTGCAGTATGCGCTTTGCTTTTTTCGGCTATGCCATTGAATGTGGGTTTCGTTCACGCATAGGCATAGACATAAACATGCACGCGGTCTATTTTATACAAAGTTATGTGTGTTTGTTGTTGAATATCGATTTTATATAACTCGGGATCATATCCAAATGATCTAACCACCCGAGGCGCATTTTACCAACACTAGCACTAATTTTTCATTAAACTTTCTGTTCATTGGTAATATCGTCCATTCTGACCACGTTTGGATCAAAGAAAAATTAGAGGAACTTCCAGCTCTAGGAAAAAAAATAATTTGTATCAAAGTCGTTTTGCTGTGCTGCTCCGATTCGTTGGGATAATAATTGAATGCATAGAATTGATAGTTGTCCCAGAAAAGAGTACTGTATCCGTCGTACTTTGTTTGTAATTAGTAATGCTCAGTGAAACGTCACACGGTTGAAAGTCGAAGCATTCTACGCGAACAATGTATAATTGCTGAGTATTTTAATCAAAATGAATTATAAGTATTGCATACTCATGTAAACGTGATATTGCTTCATAGCGTGAATGGTGATGGTATTTACTTTTGTGTGTTTTTTTATTATTCATTTATTGTGGGCAAAGTGTGACTTTGACTTTAACCGGTTTAACCCACCTAATGGTTTGCATTGACCGTTATAAGGCGATGACCATTACTTTTAACATTTGTGAAAGAATGATACGTCGAAAGGTAAATATTATTAGCATTCCAAGCGTAACAATAATTGGTGTATATTAAGTGCTGAATATAGTTACACGAAATACATGTTTTCTTAATCATGTGTGTGGTTTTGCTTCATTTATACATCCCACATTTTCCACCGTCTAGATCTGGGTATCCTGACAAATGTTGCCGGCATTACCCCCATCAAGGTGCAAATTCGTCCACATTGCCGTGCTTTTTTCAAGACATAGATGCACCGGCAAATACATTGGTATGTTTTTTTTGTCTGAGTAACAATCATTGTGATACGCGGAATTAGGAAATATTCTAAAAACAGACAGTTCATGCCAAATAAGTTCATTACCATTAAAATATTATCAAACTTGACATCAGTCATAATTTTAAGACTAACGTGTTAGCCATTGATTACATGGAAATCGTATTACAGTTTGTGTTGTGTTATATCTGAAACATTTGTATGTCAGCATTTTATAGAATAAGTGATCACACATAGGTTTACATATTCAAAAATGTTATATGTGACTAAATAAGCTGCACAATATCAACATGCTACGTTGTATTATGGTTTATACAAAAAATGTGCATTGAAATTGTATCTGGACTATTATTGTCGTTAAAAACTATACACTATAATGAACACACCAATATGCACGAAACTAGTAATTAAAAGTTATGTTTAACCCGGCTAATTTCGAAAACACTATATAAAACATTTCAAAAAGTGCTTAGGTTATAAAAAACATACTTTCGCTAAGAATGCAGTGACCTATGTTGAATTACATTTTGATTCTTAAATCGACAGTACCTAGCGTTGTACATGCGCTTACCGTAAAGCTTTAAACCCCAATTCGATTTAAATGTCTTCCCACAAGTTTCACACACGAGCGTCATGTTTCTGTTATTACAGAATAACCATTTGTTAAAATATATTTCTAAAACGCTTTAAAAGTTTTAATGACCACACCAAAAGGCGTAAGAAATGCATGTGATTGGATGTGACACAATATTTGTAAAAATAACTCCATTAGTATTTTGACGGACAAAAATTAACTTGGAAAGAAAATGATGTTTTGTGTAAAAATGAAATTGAAGAATTCCGCCAATTTTTCGTTAGAATTTCATTTATCACAGATAAAAAGCAATTAAGCGTATGATAAAACTAAAAATGTCGATTACAGAATAGTTTAATTAATGGATTCTTGTGCATACGACGGTAATGACGCTTTGTTGTTGCAGAGCTTTGCATCCAATGCTTATATAGGCAGCAACAAGTACGAACTATTGCTGATTTGAGACTACGCATAAGATTCTAATGAGGTCTAAAATGCGGACAATCGTTAACTGCTTGCTGTTTAGATGTGTCGCCTACACTACTTCTTTGGTGACAAGCAAACTTTAACAAAAAACCAAATGAGGAATGTTTTTTTAATTAAGTGTTTATGTTAAAATCATGCTTCTGATAAATGTGTTGAATAGCATATTCCCGCTCTGTTCAAATGTCGTCAATTGAAGTTCCGTAGTCACATACTGTTTTGTATAGTTAAGGTTTTCGTATTAGTAACCTAGACATCATTTTGAAGACTTCCAAACATGTGTACAGTGTGCGTTTCATTATCCTTTTAATGTTCTCGCAACCCGAGTTTGCCATTTCCAATTGTACACGAAATACCAACCTGCGTTTGCAAACAAAACAAAATAAAATAATAAGGTATTTTATAAATTCCACCGCTATTTTTGTCATGAATGTTATTAAATATATTTTAAATTGAAGAGTAAAATCATACTAATTCAGTCGTTAAAGCAATATTTGTTAATAAAATCATCAAAACCACATACACAAACAGCGTTTGCATTGCATTTCAGAATTTTGTGTCGGATCGTTTTCGGAAAGTGGAAAAAGTAAAGGCAATCTAATCATATCAAATTAAAGTTTATTTAGTATACAGTGTAATAGGCTATCGCTTTTTTAAAACTAAAATTTCGATCATATAAAAAGACAACAAAACTTACCTTAATGTGCAAGATCAAAGACTGTTTCTGTAACCGGCGTTGACTTTTGCGGTCACGTGATAAAAGTTGTTCACCCCCGGTTATAAATATTGAAATCAATATGTAAACTTGTTATGTCTATGTATATATGTATGCTATTATGCTCCTTTCTGTATTGTAAACGAATATAATGTGACTTTGGGTGTGCATATATGATGTGGGACTATGTACATGTTGCTACACGTGTTGAGCATCAAATATAGATTAATATTTACTTGCTTAAAGGGGCCGTCCAACAGATTGGTAAATTGACAAAATTAAAAAAAGTTGTTTCATATTCGCAAATTTTCACGTTTGTTNAGACGAGCCATACGAGCCACTCGAACCAGTCGAGCCAAGGCAGCGAGCCGAACCTTTGGGGTTGCGCACAAGTGAATATCCCAATTTCTGGCTTCACGGGATAGTGCGAGAGAGACGGACATTGGGACATTTGTTTTTCTGGACGGATTATATTTTGTGTTGGAGTATCTTGTTTATTTCTTTACTGATTATTTCTTGTCTCAATTTCTTTAAGAAGAATTACATACAAATAAGAATAAGACACATTTACAATACAATATTTAATCAAGAATAAAAGTTGTTATACGCTACAAAAAGACTTGTTGCCTTATTTTGCAAACTGATGAATAATCTACGAATCTGGGACATTTAAATCAAATAGAAAATTACACAACGCGACAACAACAACTAACTTTGGGAAACAATAGATTTACATAAGGGTGAAAGTGCCACAAGTTTTAAAGCTTTTTGAAGTTAGAAAGATACAAAAATGTAACGAATGCGATCCTGGCAGACAAACGTGCAAGACATGTCTTGTACATGGATGTACTCAAGACGTCTCGTTCAAAAACATATCGATTTAGAAGTTTAAGTAACGTATCCTCACCATTAGTGTTGCTTTTTATTTCATTAATTGAAATTGCATAGCGAAAAATTTAACCTTTCTATGGTAAGCTTGAGTAAGATTGCAACAAACTTGGTGAGAATATCAGTAGCAAATAGTAATGAGTACTGTATAACGTGTGTACCAGAATATGACGTAAATAATTGCTAATGTGTTTTCAGATGGTCCTCGGATTATCCAAGAAGGTTCGTCTGCTCCTCGTGAGGAGTTCTTAGAAGGCAGCTCACTGGAACTGAAATGCCACTTCTCGGGTGTTCCTGCGCCCACAGTGCGCTGGTATCAAGGTTTGAGGAACGCCGTTGGTAGGGACATTACTTTTAATAATTATTAAGCATAGCTTATACACACTTTTATCTAGTAGGCCGTTAACTCGCAGTACTTATCGTATTGTTAAATCCGTGAAAATAAGGATCGCATTATTTAAAGTTGTTATGATGTACACCGCATTTTCGGACATATTTGAACTATAATAGTCACTTTTGTTTCTGTAAAATGTATGAGCGTACCCGGTTATGATATTTTACACAACTTATCACATTAATCACGCTTACAAATGTGACAAATAATATCAGAGTCTTTACGTGTGTAGGAAACATATGAAGCTACAAGACCATATGACTTAAAGAGAGTATGCACGATTTGTATATGTGTTAAATTGTAATATATTGAATATGTTACAATAACACAAATAGGCAAGAAAACTTATTAAACATTGAAATAACCGAAGAGATAATTGTGATTTGACAATGTTAGATAATTATTTTTTTAAATTCTAATATAGATATTTTAGTTTTAAAAAGTTGGTTTGTGTAAATAGTTCGTCGTCTGCCTTTATTTTTAAGGTCATATAATAAGTATGGATTTTCTTTTAAAGAGAGTATGCACGATTTTGTCAAATATTTATGAATTTATATAAAATGTGTAAAAAACTTATTATACATATATTTCAATATAAATTAAAATAAAAGTTAAGAAGAACATGTTTCGAAAAATGCGGAATAAGCCAGATATTTTAATCTGAAATAGAAAGTGGCTGTACAGCCAAATTCGCCAGCATGTATATCATGCATGTACGATGTGAATCTAAATTTAGTTTTAGTGCAGACTCGTTCATACGACACAAAGACACAATTTTGTTTCCTAACAAATACGAGTAAAAGTGTCGGCATCGGCTTTAACCAGCGCTAACTTGTCTTTGCTGTATTTTCACTCTAAATATAGTGATTTAATTTCAAAATATAATGTTTCTTTAAAATGGCATTTAACTAATGGAATTTCACAACCATCATTTTATGGAGATGTTTTGAAGCGTGTTCGCAAATGTAAATATCTAAAGCAAATGCTAGTAATAAACTTTTTAATTTAATTGGCTCCTTTTTATCAAAGGGATATGATACTGATGTAATTAAAAACACATGCTTGTTAGTTTTCGATTCACTATATCTTTCTTCCCTTTAAATTTGGAATTATTAATGTAATGACAATTTTATATGTTTGCTTCTTTAATGTTCGATAAGCATAGCTGGTTTTATTGGTAATTCGATTATACAGAACAGCCGCTTTAATAATATTTAATTTCGTTCGTAATTCGATTAATCAGTACAGCCGCTTTAATAATATTTAATTTCGTTACTGGTGACGTCATCGTGTCATCGCTCCTAAAAACGTCATCGCTCCTAAAAACGTCATCTGAACAACTTGCATAGTTTTAGCTACATGATAGGTACATGTACTCGAGTTTATATCGTAATATTTTTTTCTCTGATGGTAGTTTCGTGATCGATTTATTTTTAAGCTTCGTTTTATTAATTTTGAATTATAGATCTATACGCATGTATATATCACACAGCCCCCCATTTTTTTATCATTGCTAATATAATTTTCATTTTGATAAATTATCGCCTCAGTCTTTACGGTTATTCTTTGTAGGTATTACAATCATTTTCATTTGCATTTTAGTATATTACTGTCACATAAACAATCAAGTAGGTAATTTGGATCTTTTACACCCAATATTGCTGCTTCTTCCTGTAGGTGCGCGATGATGATCTGAAATATTAAATATATGATGCTATATTCTTAAATCTTTTTGTAAAAAGAAGGGATGTAGTTGATGCGTGTTAGTAATTTCATTCCAACCATTGAGTAATTAAATAGTAATTAAATTGAATGCGTTTTAATTCCCTAAAGGTTAAATTTTATTTACACTTATATGTATCATGAATATTGCTGGGCCATGTGTGAGGTTGAGCGCTCTATAACCGGTTTAAACCCCCAGTGCTTAGCATTGACCGTTCTAAGGCGGTGACCCCAGCTTTATTCTACTATGTGTATATGATGTTTCGTGTTTTGCCGTACTGTACCGTTTGGGCAATTGGTTCCTTGCCATAAATAAAGGTGTGTATGATAGAAATTCAATACTGATGCAGCTTCTGGAGTTTCACTTCTTTATATTCAATGCATAATTTGTCTTGCCTATTTTGTGTTATTGTAGCATTTTTTTTTATCAATATATAACAATTTAACACATATAAAAATCGTGCATACTCACTTGAATGAAAGAAATGCAATCATAAAAATAACATTTCTTGCTTTTAAGTACTTTTTGATTTTTATTTCCCATCAGACACGGGAATAACCGGAGAGATACTGCGTTTTCCGGTCGTGACGCGCTACGCGTCTGACACTTACTTTTGCGAGGGCAAGAACTCTGTTGGCAGCCTCATCTACACGATTGACCTTCAAGTGAACTGTGAGTAGCAGCGATATGTATTACTATAGAATAATACTAAAATGCTAGTCGTGAATTAAACACTGTTATATTAATGCATATATAATTAATATATTAAATATTCTGTTTATGCTCGCATGATGTAAAATACATAGGGCTCTGGAAAAAAAACAAGCAAGTTTGTATGAGTATATCTGTTTTATACTGCAAGTTTGTGTATGCATTGCAATCCTGCCAGCACTTGTTCAACAGTGTATCCTTGGTCGTTAGTTCTCGTCAAATGTGTACACGTAAGGGTTGTTCTTCAGGCAATAACATGATCCCATGTACACTCTTCGTACTTTGTGCGACAAGACATGCAAAGTTCTCTTAAATTAGAGTATTGTCAAACTAAATGTTTCATCTATACTAATGACTTCATGGGTTCGTGACATCAGCACATGCAGGTATATTTTTACCATGTTTTCCAGTTCCAGTGGAAGTCGATGTTATGGCTGAGGTTATCAACTCCTCACGGGTGGAAGTTGTCACCCTCGTATGCGTTGTGCAAGTGCGTTAAGTGTCGTTCTAGATTAGCCTGCGCAGTCCGCACAGGCAAATCACGGACGACACTTTCCGTTTTTAGGATAATTTTCGTTTAAATATAGTCTCCTCGTAGCAAACATCCAGTATAGGCGGAAAGTGTCGTCCATGATTAGCCTGTGCGGACTGCACAGGTTAATCTGGGACGACACTTAACGCATATGCATTAAACACCCTTTTCACAGAGCGCGGTCCATATGTTTTTCAATATATGTTGCAGTCCTTGTTGAAGTGGATGTAATGAAGGAGAAAAATGATGCCCACAAAGGGGCGGTTGTCTCTCTTGTCTGTGTGGTGCAGGGAAAGCCGATACTAAACGCGCACTGGACAAACCCAAATGGTGAAAAGATAAGCAGTTATTGGCAATTCGAGGTAATATTCATTACTAGAAATAATAAACATCATCGTGCGGTTTGAAATATGAAAATAGTTGGCCGGTTATCGTTTTACCAACATCATTCATATGTCATAACGTAAGGGAGAGACCATAATAAAGTTTTTATAACTAGGTCCTAACCTTAGTTTCGAAATAAAACATGTTTATTCAATAACAAATTTGTATATGCAATTATGTTATGTGAACATGTTATTCGTAATGAAAATAAAATATTTTTAAAATACCGCAAAGACGCCATGACGGAAAAAAAGGAGTCGCGCTCTGAGAAAACGGTGTTAAATGCTAGAGCGTCAAGTGTCGTCTCAAATTAGCCTGTGCAGTCCGTTAAGGCTGGGACGAAACTTTACGCCTATGCATTAAGCCCCGTTTTTTCCGGACGAGGCTCAAACGTATTTCATTATGTTCTAGCTCGTTGAGGAAGTTGACGGCGATAATCCGGTGACGTTTCTTACCGCCACGTCCAAACCTGGTGCTCTTGGGTCCCACCAATTTGGGGACTACACCTGTGTAGGAGAGGAGGACAGCAATACAGCAAGCAAAGTAACTCAGCTGAACCTATTAAGTGAGCGGTGCATGTAGATAACATATGCGCCTCGCTCTGTGAAAAGGGGGTTTAATGCATGTCCGTAAAGTGTCGTCCCATATCAGCCTGTACAGTTTCCTACAGGCTAATCAGGGACGACTCTTTTCGCTTGTATGATATTTTCCGTTCAACGAACGTCTCTTTTTAGCAAAAATCCAGTTTAGGCGGAAAGTGTCGTCCTTGATAAGCCTGTGCGACACTTTACGCACATGCGTTAAACCCCCTTTGCACATAGCGAGGCTCATATGATATTATTTAAGCGATTGGTATTTCTTAATTCACTATACGTATATTATAAGAGATCCCTCCGTTGGTTCTTTCTTAGTGTAAAATATGTATGCACGCTTGCATCGGAATTGATATATTGATTATATTCAACCTGTGTTCTTTTTTTGGCACCAATATGCATGTAAATACCATTTAATATATTTCTTACGAATATAAAGACGCACAAATGTTTACATAATGTAACTATATTGTATGTGTTACAATTGCAGAGCCAGCGCGTGATGTGATCAACTACAACTAAGCGAGGAATTCTTGACCGATTCACGGTTGAATCTCCAGATATTGGTCATCTGCATTGTAGACATGAACGAAATGGAAACAAACAAAAACAATTGAAAATCTAATAAAACATCAATGATTGTAAACAACTGAATTATCATCATAATGAACTTTCTGTGTTAATGGCTTTGCGTATATATAGTTAAAATTATTTCGTTTAACATTTATGTCATTGTTTAGTTCTATACTCTTCTGTAGAAATGTTTAACATGACAGGGATACTTATGACCATGTGTGAGTATATAAATAAATCTTTATTAATTTAATAATAACGAATCGTATTATTGATCATAAACACATGTCCACAATGTTCTTATACAATAAAGTCAAACTATAAATCTTAGAAATCTTTAATGATACGAATTGCATAATATTTATTGAATCAATATATTTTATGGTACTTTTACAACTTTTTAACTTCAAACTGATATTGTCCAAATGGATGTGTGGAATACGTTATGAAAATAAACGAGAGTATTTTAACTTTGAGTTCTGACTTTATCGTATGTTGTTGTTTTGTATATGTTTATATTCACTCGTTTTCTTTTTCGTTAAAGCAATTTAGTTAATAACTGCCACGTATGACCAAGAATTTAATTTCATCCCCTCACCGAAGTAAAAAAAAACTTAGCCATTCATTTTTTTTTTCGAAAAAAAACAACGAAAAGAATAAAACGCATTATAGTTTTAACGGCATTTTAATCGATTATTAAGACTATGTTTCTTTAATTGGTATTCAACGAGGACGACCAAGTTTTTATATTTTTTTAAGGAACCCTATAAATACTTTTTTTTTTTTTTTTTTTTTTTTTTTTTTTTTTTTTTTTTTTTTTTTTTTTTTTTTTTTTTTTTTTTTTTTTTTTTTTTTTTTTTTTTTTTTTTTTTTTTTTTTTTTTTTTTTTTTTTTTTTTTTTTTTTTTTTTTTTTTTTTTTTTTTTTTTTTTTTTTTTTTTTTTTTTTTTTTTTTTTTTTTTTTTTTTTTTTTTTTTTTTTTTTTTTTTTTTTTTTTTTTTTTTTTTTTTTTTTTTTTTTTTTTTTTTTTTTTTTTTTTTTTTTTTTTTTTTTTTTTTTTTTTTTTTTTTTTTTTTTTTTTTTTTTTTTTTTTTTTTTTTTTTTTTTTTTTTTTTTTTTTTTTTTTTTTTTTTTTTTTTTTTTTTTTTTTTTTTTTTTTTTTTTTTTTTTTTTTTTTTTTTTTTTTTTTTTTTTTTTTTTTTTTTTTTTTTTTTTTTTTTTTTTTTTTTTTTTTTTTTTTTTTTTTTTTTTTTTTTTTTTTTTTTTTTTTTTTTTTTTTTTTTTTTTTTTTTTTTTTTTTTTTTTTTTTTTTTTTTTTTTTTTTTTTTTTTTTTTTTTTTTTTTTTTTTTTTTTTTTTTTTTTTTTTTTTTTTTTTTTTTTTTTTTTTTTTTTTTTTTTTTTTTTTTTTTTTTTTTTTTTTTTTTTTTTTTTTTTTTTTTTTTTTTTTTTTTTTTTTTTTTTTTTTTTTTTTTTTTTTTTTTTTTTTTTTTTTTTTTTTTTTTTTTTTTTTTTTTTTTTTTTTTTTTTTTTTTTTTTTTTTTTTTTTTTTTTTTTTTTTTTTTTTTTTTTTTTTTTTTTTTTTTTTTTTTTTTTTTTTTTTTTTTTTTTTTTTTTTTTTTTTTTTTTTTTTTTTTTTTTTTTTTTTTTTTTTTTTTTTTTTTTTTTTTTTTTTTTTTTTTTTTTTTTTTTTTTTTTTTTTTTTTTTTTTTTTTTTTTTTTTTTTTTTTTTTTTTTTTTTTTTTTTTTTTTTTTTTTTTTTTTTTTTTTTTTTTTTTTTTTTTTTTTTTTTTTTTTTTTTTTTTTTTTTTTTTTTTTTTTTTTTTTTTTTTTTTTTTTTTTTTTTTTTTTTTTTTTTTTTTTTTTTTTTTTTTTTTTTTTTTTTTTTTTTTTTTTTTTTTTTTTTTTTTTTTTTTTTTTTTTTTTTTTTTTTTTTTTTTTTTTTTTTTTTTTTTTTTTTTTTTTTTTTTTTTTTTTTTTTTTTTTTTTTTTTTTTTTTTTTTTTTTTTTTTTTTTTTTTTTTTTTTTTTTTTTTTTTTTTTTTTTTTTTTTTTTTTTTTTTTTTTTTTTTTTTTTTTTTTTTTTTTTTTTTTTTTTTTTTTTTTTTTTTTTTTTTTTTTTTTTTTTTTTTTTTTTTTTTTTTTTTTTTTTTTTTTTTTTTTTTTTTTTTTTTTTTTTTTTTTTTTTTTTTTTTTTTTTTTTTTTTTTTTTTTTTTTTTTTTTTTTTTTTTTTTTTTTTTTTTTTTTTTTTTTTTTTTTTTTTTTTTTTTTTTTTTTTTTTTTTTTTTTTTTTTTTTTTTTTTTTTTTTTTTTTTTTTTTTTTTTTTTTTTTTTTTTTTTTTTTTTTTTTTTTTTTTTTTTTTTTTTTTTTTTTTTTTTTTTTTTTTTTTTTTTTTTTTTTTTTTTTTTTTTTTTTTTTTTTTTTTTTTTTTTTTTTTTTTTTTTTTTTTTTTTTTTTTTTTTTTTTTTTTTTTTTTTTTTTTTTTTTTTTTTTTTTTTTTTTTTTTTTTTTTTTTTTTTTTTTTTTTTTTTTTTTTTTTTTTTTTTTTTTTTTTTTTTTTTTTTTTTTTTTTTTTTTTTTTTTTTTTTTTTTTTTTTTTTTTTTTTTTTTTTTTTTTTTTTTTTTTTTTTTTTTTTTTTTTTTTTTTTTTTTTTTTTTTTTTTTTTTTTTTTTTTTTTTTTTTTTTTTTTTTTTTTTTTTTTTTTTTTTTTTTTTTTTTTTTTTTTTTTTTTTTTTTTTTTTTTTTTTTTTTTTTTTTTTTTTTTTTTTTTTTTTTTTTTTTTTTTTTTTTTTTTTTTTTTTTTTTTTTTTTTTTTTTTTTTTTTTTTTTTTTTTTTTTTTTTTTTTTTTTTTTTTTTTTTTTTTTTTTTTTTTTTTTTTTTTTTTTTTTTTTTTTTTTTTTTTTTTTTTTTTTTTTTTTTTTTTTTTTTTTTTTTTTTTTTTTTTTTTTTTTTTTTTTTTTTTTTTTTTTTTTTTTTTTTTTTTTTTTTTTTTTTTTTTTTTTTTTTTTTTTTTTTTTTTTTTTTTTTTTTTTTTTTTTTTTTTTTTTTTTTTTTTTTTTTTTTTTTTTTTTTTTTTTTTTTTTTTTTTTTTTTTTTTTTTTTTTTTTTTTTTTTTTTTTTTTTTTTTTTTTTTTTTTTTTTTTTTTTTTTTTTTTTTTTTTTTTTTTTTTTTTTTTTTTTTTTTTTTTTTTTTTTTTTTTTTTTTTTTTTTTTTTTTTTTTTTTTTTTTTTTTTTTTTTTTTTTTTTTTTTTTTTTTTTTTTTTTTTTTTTTTTTTTTTTTTTTTTTTTTTTTTTTTTTTTTTTTTTTTTTTTTTTTTTTTTTTTTTTTTTTTTTTTTTTTTTTTTTTTTTTTTTTTTTTTTTTTTTTTTTTTTTTTTTTTTTTTTTTTTTTTTTTTTTTTTTTTTTTTTTTTTTTTTTTTTTTTTTTTTTTTTTTTTTTTTTTTTTTTTTTTTTTTTTTTTTTTTTTTTTTTTTTTTTTTTTTTTTTTTTTTTTTTTTTTTTTTTTTTTTTTTTTTTTTTTTTTTTTTTTTTTTTTTTTTTTTTTTTTTTTTTTTTTTTTTTTTTTTTTTTTTTTTTTTTTTTTTTTTTTTTTTTTTTTTTTTTTTTTTTTTTTTTTTTTTTTTTTTTTTTTTTTTTTTTTTTTTTTTTTTTTTTTTTTTTTTTTTTTTTTTTTTTTTTTTTTTTTTTTTTTTTTTTTTTTTTTTTTTTTTTTTTTTTTTTTTTTTTTTTTTTTTTTTTTTTTTTTTTTTTTTTTTTTTTTTTTTTTTTTTTTTTTTTTTTTTTTTTTTTTTTTTTTTTTTTTTTTTTTTTTTTTTTTTTTTTTTTTTTTTTTTTTTTTTTTTTTTTTTTTTTTTTTTTTTTTTTTTTTTTTTTTTTTTTTTTTTTTTTTTTTTTTTTTTTTTTTTTTTTTTTTTTTTTTTTTTTTTTTTTTTTTTTTTTT
The DNA here is from genome assembly GCA_007657795.1 of Dreissena rostriformis. NCBI lineage: Eukaryota > Metazoa > Mollusca > Bivalvia > Myida > Dreissenidae > Dreissena > Dreissena rostriformis. The sequence goes on along the minus strand of VMBQ01012436.1, from coordinate 5,628 downwards.
TTTTTTTTTTTTTTTTTTTTTTTTTTTTTTTTTTTTTTTTTTTTTTTTTTTTTTTTTTTTTTTTTTTTTTTTTTTTTTTTTTTTTTTTTTTTTTTTTTTTTTTTTTTTTTTTTTTTTTTTTTTTTTTTTTTTTTTTTTTTTTTTTTTTTTTTTTTTTTTTTTTTTTTTTTTTTTTTTTTTTTTTTTTTTTTTTTTTTTTTTTTTTTTTTTTTTTTTTTTTTTTTTTTTTTTTTTTTTTTTTTTTTTTTTTTTTTTTTTTTTTTTTTTTTTTTTTTTTTTTTTTTTTTTTTTTTTTTTTTTTTTTTTTTTTTTTTTTTTTTTTTTTTTTTTTTTTTTTTTTTTTTTTTTTTTTTTTTTTTTTTTTTTTTTTTTTTTTTTTTTTTTTTTTTTTTTTTTTTTTTTTTTTTTTTTTTTTTTTTTTTTTTTTTTTTTTTTTTTTTTTTTTTTTTTTTTTTTTTTTTTTTTTTTTTTTTTTTTTTTTTTTTTTTTTTTTTTTTTTTTTTTTTTTTTTTTTTTTTTTTTTTTTTTTTTTTTTTTTTTTTTTTTTTTTTTTTTTTTTTTTTTTTTTTTTTTTTTTTTTTTTTTTTTTTTTTTTTTTTTTTTTTTTTTTTTTTTTTTTTTTTTTTTTTTTTTTTTTTTTTTTTTTTTTTTTTTTTTTTTTTTTTTTTTTTTTTTTTTTTTTTTTTTTTTTTTTTTTTTTTTTTTTTTTTTTTTTTTTTTTTTTTTTTTTTTTTTTTTTTTTTTTTTTTTTTTTTTTTTTTTTTTTTTTTTTTTTTTTTTTTTTTTTTTTTTTTTTTTTTTTTTTTTTTTTTTTTTTTTTTTTTTTTTTTTTTTTTTTTTTTTTTTTTTTTTTTTTTTTTTTTTTTTTTTTTTTTTTTTTTTTTTTTTTTTTTTTTTTTTTTTTTTTTTTTTTTTTTTTTTTTTTTTTTTTTTTTTTTTTTTTTTTTTTTTTTTTTTTTTTTTTTTTTTTTTTTTTTTTTTTTTTTTTTTTTTTTTTTTTTTTTTTTTTTTTTTTTTTTTTTTTTTTTTTTTTTTTTTTTTTTTTTTTTTTTTTTTTTTTTTTTTTTTTTTTTTTTTTTTTTTTTTTTTTTTTTTTTTTTTTTTTTTTTTTTTTTTTTTTTTTTTTTTTTTTTTTTTTTTTTTTTTTTTTTTTTTTTTTTTTTTTTTTTTTTTTTTTTTTTTTTTTTTTTTTTTTTTTTTTTTTTTTTTTTTTTTTTTTTTTTTTTTTTTTTTTTTTTTTTTTTTTTTTTTTTTTTTTTTTTTTTTTTTTTTTTTTTTTTTTTTTTTTTTTTTTTTTTTTTTTTTTTTTTTTTTTTTTTTTTTTTTTTTTTTTTTTTTTTTTTTTTTTTTTTTTTTTTTTTTTTTTTTTTTTTTTTTTTTTTTTTTTTTTTTTTTTTTTTTTTTTTTTTTTTTTTTTTTTTTTTTTTTTTTTTTTTTTTTTTTTTTTTTTTTTTTTTTTTTTTTTTTTTTTTTTTTTTTTTTTTTTTTTTTTTTTTTTTTTTTTTTTTTTTTTTTTTTTTTTTTTTTTTTTTTTTTTTTTTTTTTTTTTTTTTTTTTTTTTTTTTTTTTTTTTTTTTTTTTTTTTTTTTTTTTTTTTTTTTTTTTTTTTTTTTTTTTTTTTTTTTTTTTTTTTTTTTTTTTTTTTTTTTTTTTTTTTTTTTTTTTTTTTTTTTTTTTTTTTTTTTTTTTTTTTTTTTTTTTTTTTTTTTTTTTTTTTTTTTTTTTTTTTTTTTTTTTTTTTTTTTTTTTTTTTTTTTTTTTTTTTTTTTTTTTTTTTTTTTTTTTTTTTTTTTTTTTTTTTTTTTTTTTTTTTTTTTTTTTTTTTTTTTTTTTTTTTTTTTTTTTTTTTTTTTTTTTTTTTTTTTTTTTTTTTTTTTTTTTTTTTTTTTTTTTTTTTTTTTTTTTTTTTTTTTTTTTTTTTTTTTTTTTTTTTTTTTTTTTTTTTTTTTTTTTTTTTTTTTTTTTTTTTTTTTTTTTTTTTTTTTTTTTTTTTTTTTTTTTTTTTTTTTTTTTTTTTTTTTTTTTTTTTTTTTTTTTTTTTTTTTTTTTTTTTTTTTTTTTTTTTTTTTTTTTTTTTTTTTTTTTTTTTTTTTTTTTTTTTTTTTTTTTTTTTTTTTTTTTTTTTTTTTTTTTTTTTTTTTTTTTTTTTTTTTTTTTTTTTTTTTTTTTTTTTTTTTTTTTTTTTTTTTTTTTTTTTTTTTTTTTTTTTTTTTTTTTTTTTTTTTTTTTTTTTTTTTTTTTTTTTTTTTTTTTTTTTTTTTTTTTTTTTTTTTTTTTTTTTTTTTTTTTTTTTTTTTTTTTTTTTTTTTTTTTTTTTTTTTTTTTTTTTTTTTTTTTTTTTTTTTTTTTTTTTTTTTTTTTTTTTTTTTTTTTTTTTTTTTTTTTTTTTTTTTTTTTTTTTTTTTTTTTTTTTTTTTTTTTTTTTTTTTTTTTTTTTTTTTTTTTTTTTTTTTTTTTTTTTTTTTTTTTTTTTTTTTTTTTTTTTTTTTTTTTTTTTTTTTTTTTTTTTTTTTTTTTTTTTTTTTTTTTTTTTTTTTTTTTTTTTTTTTTTTTTTTTTTTTTTTTTTTTTTTTTTTTTTTTTTTTTTTTTTTTTTTTTTTTTTTTTTTTTTTTTTTTTTTTTTTTTTTTTTTTTTTTTTTTTTTTTTTTTTTTTTTTTTTTTTTTTTTTTTTTTTTTTTTTTTTTTTTTTTTTTTTTTTTTTTTTTTTTTTTTTTTTTTTTTTTTTTTTTTTTTTTTTTTTTTTTTTTTTTTTTTTTTTTTTTTTTTTTTTTTTTTTTTTTTTTTTTTTTTTTTTTTTTTTTTTTTTTTTTTTTTTTTTTTTTTTTTTTTTTTTTTTTTTTTTTTTTTTTTTTTTTTTTTTTTTTTTTTTTTTTTTTTTTTTTTTTTTTTTTTTTTTTTTTTTTTTTTTTTTTTTTTTTTTTTTTTTTTTTTTTTTTTTTTTTTTTTTTTTTTTTTTTTTTTTTTTTTTTTTTTTTTTTTTTTTTTTTTTTTTTTTTTTTTTTTTTTTTTTTTTTTTTTTTTTTTTTTTTTTTTTTTTTTTTTTTTTTTTTTTTTTTTTTTTTTTTTTTTTTTTTTTTTTTTTTTTTTTTTTTTTTTTTTTTTTTTTTTTTTTTTTTTTTTTTTTTTTTTTTTTTTTTTTTTTTTTTTTTTTTTTTTTTTTTTTTTTTTTTTTTTTTTTTTTTTTTTTTTTTTTTTTTTTTTTTTTTTTTTTTTTTTTNGTCGAAATAAAATGAATATGTTTGAAAATCTGGAAAAAGTAAATGAAATTGTCGAAAGTTTTAGGCCAAAAACAATTATAATCGAATGTTTTTAATGTTTTAATGCTTGGACTTATGTATTAACCTTTCATATATGTATGTACAAAATTTGATTGGCGTAAATGCTCGAAAACGCAATATATTCGTATTTGTTTGGGACAAGAATATACAAATTGGATAATGACCTAACTAGTGTATGGATAATTCCAGACTATTTTGAGTTTGGTTATTATCCACAGAAATGTTCATATCAGTTTGGATTTATCCATAAACTTTTATACCCGTCCTGCAAACACATGATTTTAACACAGAAACACACTAGGTGTTAAAAGTAAAATTTTAAAGGACATTCATGATATAATTTGGCATATCTCTGTTACAGTTTCGTTCGCTCTTTTGTCAATTAACGTGTAAATAATTTAACACATAGGTCGCATTTAATGAAAATTAGCATTTTCCGAAGACAAATTTATCGTTTTTTACTAGAAAACTATTAAATCGTTGCAAAACTCAAAACGCATGTGTGCGTCAGACATTCATTATCACATGTGTAGAACAATTACGTCCTTATAGTTACTAAATTATCAAAAATGATAAAATAATCAACTACCTTTCAGTTTCAGTTTAAGTTTCGGCCAACATTTTTTTCTTCAGTTTGAATTATCCAACTCAGTTTGGATTATCGACGTACAGGGGGTGGTTTTCTATATTTAACTTCCTGAATCTAAGGGGATTTTTCCGAGAATACCTCTTTGTTTTCTGTTTTAAATAACATTATGGCCACTTGCGATTGCATGTTGTTCAAGTGATAACAATAGATCGACATATGATTGTGAAGAGTACATGTAGTAAACATATCATGTTACATGATGAGGTCAAGTGTCTTAGCCTTGTCCTTCTCTCGACACCTATTGATCTATTGCAAGTGGTTCAGTTTGTATAGATCAATTTACGCTTGCAATGTATATGTACTTTGGCTTTTTTTCATATGCACAGTGTATTTTATGTAGCGCACTACAGAGGCTAAACTGGGACGACAGTTTGCGCACATGCATTAAGCGCCGTTTTCTCAGAGCGCTGTTCATATGTTTATTTATGCATTCAGATTGTAGCTTTTATTTATCACGTAACATAGTTTTAAGCAATAGCATATACACGCATATCATGCATTAAAATGTTTGTCTCGCGTCTTGTGAAAAGCCGGCTTTATGACAAAAATTAATTGAATTTACCATTCCATATCGAAACAAAATCTTTGCTTAACAAATCCTGGAAATTGCACTTAGTTTTGATTTATATTTGCCGAGATATTTGAAGGGACACATTACATTTAATTTTTGACGTGACGTAAAAAAAGTTTCAGACTATTTCAAAATGACAATTATTCAATTATTTACTTTTTTATGATTGCAATAAAATGTGTAAAAATATTTCACAAATGAATACAGAGGAAAAAATACAGATCGCACGCGTTTAATCTCTTGCCTAGATCTTAGTTAACGCATCATTCCCTTGACCGGTCTTGCCTTTGGGGGAAATGAAGGACGCGATACAGAAATCATCCTTCAGTCTGGTCTGTTGTGTGCTGCTAAGAGTAATTCATCCATGGGGAGGGATGTCCACTCTTTCACATTGTCCATCCAGCTTTTCTTCTGACGGCCTCAACGTTGACATCCCTCTAGCGTGCCCTGGAGAACGGTCTTGCACAGAGAGTTGTGCCTGGCGACGTGTCAAAACCAAACCAGCTTTCGTCGTTTGACGGTCGCCAGTAGGGGCTCTTGTGGGCCAACAAGTGTTGCAGTCATGTTCCGGGCGTACTCGTTGGTCTTGTGCTCTAATTAGGAGATGAAACGCAGTCCTCTGAGACATTTGTGTTCAAAGACCTGTGTCCTGCGTTCTGTGTCCAGGTCTCGCAGCCATACAGTAGAATGGAGACTACGAGGGACTTGTAGAGCCTGTACTTGGCGGGGAAGCTGATGAAACTGCTTGTCCACAACCTGCTCAGTCTGGCCATCGCTGTGGGTGCCATTGCAATTCTTATTCGGACCTCAGCGGTACTGGTACCATCCTTGGGCAGGTGTACTTGAAGCTTGTCACTTATTCCAGCATCTCGTCGTTCATGGTGATGTCTGCACTGTTGGTGGTTGTGCTGTTCACCATGATCTTCGACATCTCAGTGCTGACCTCCGTCCCGTATGCTCCTGCTCTTTCATAGAGTCTGTTGTTGAGATCTTGAATTTCACTGCTGGCGCCAGCCATGAGACCAATGTCACCAGCGAATCTCAAGTTGGATATGGGTCTTCCACCGATGATGATGATGATGATAATGATGATAATGATGATGATGGTGGTGGTGGTGGTGGTGGTGGC
>VMBQ01012435.1:0-19300 GCA_007657795.1 Dreissena rostriformis | reverse complement strand
GTAGCTCAGCACTCAGTAAGCATTCTTCCCCATAAAGACGTTTAAACAATTTCTCACACATTGTACATGTATTATTTGTGTTTTAACAGCGAACTAAATTATACAAAAAAAATGCAAATACCACTGACTTGTTGCTAGCTGTGAGTTCTACAAGGCGCACTGCGCTGATGCCAAACTTGCAATGTCGCTCTTGAGGGTTTGCCCCGTAGCCTCTGCAACCACAATCGGGACTACCACTCTTATGCCGGTATAACCTCTTAATTCTGGATGATCTTGAGCGTGATGACTCGCTACATTTTCAATTGCATGTTCGAATTATTCGTTTTTAACAACATTTTGCTATCATCGCCCCAGCGTTGACACTTTATTAATTTTATGACGTAATTTTCTCGCTTAGTATTAGATATTTATAATTAAATACTAAAATAAATTAAATAATATGCAAGCGTTATATGCATGAACAATTATTAAAAATATATATAAATTTTGTTTAATTCTAGGTGCGAACTCCCTAAGGCTTCCTGTTCCAAACCAGGCTAGCAAGAGATGAAGGACATTAACAGCTGCACCCATTAAAATGTCGCATGCACGCAATGTCACAGAACCGACACAATAAAATGGGTTCTTAAATAACTTGTATTGTTGTTTTAGGTTTCAATTAAACAATTTGTTTCTTTGTAATAAAAAAATAATCAATCATACAATCCTTTTATATAAAGCTAACTTATGCGTGATGTGGCGATTAACAAGGACAACTGGTCTAATATAATACTTTGAACACATTAACAGCGTTGACTAAGGTCAAGGTTTCTTAAATGGAACTTCATGCATGCAGCTGATAAATGTCCGTCCGATTTCGGGCACATGCCATACGGCAAAGTCTCAACGGCGACCGAGAATTAGGTCTTCTGCATTTGACCCTCGCTCTGTGCAAAGAGGGCTCAATGCATGTGCGAAAAGTGTCGTCCCAGATTAGCATGTGCAGTCCGCAAAAGCTAATCAGGAACGACATTTTCCGCCTAAACTGGATTTTTGTCAAGAGGAGTCTTCCTTTAAACCATTAAAACAATAAAAGCGGAAAGTGTCGTCCCTGGTTAGTCTGTGCAGTAGGCACATGCTAATCTGGGACGACACTTAACGCACCTGCATTAAACCCCCTTTTCACAGAGCGAGACCCAGATTATGATTTCCCACCTTTGTTGTTAGATAAAACGAACTAAACAGTACTACGTCACATTGATGCACTTCAACTGTTCATGACATGCCTTCGCTATCGTTTGAACCCGGCTGTCTAAAACAATCTTTCAGACGTAACTGAACGACTTTGCAGACAATAATTTACAAAACTAATTTTCATTTGACAGTTAATTGTATACATGAAAACGCACTGATAGACCACACAATATAACAACTAGGGAAAACAATTTTACAACCGTTACTTTCAAGTCTACTGTTCATAGTAAAACACTTTAAAACCTGGTTGTTCTTCATTTTACATGAAAGCCAACCGATTTGGAACATTTCATATTATTCCTGCGCATGCTATCAATATGCTCTCACAAACATCTAAAAAAAATGATTCAGTAAAAGTTAATATCCGTATTACATGAACATTGATAAAGTAACACTTTAAAGGGACTGTCCAACAGATAAAGCGTCGCACGACGCGAAACGATATTTTGGGAAACTACCAGGATTGCTGATATAGCTAAAGAAATACATCCGCTACAAACATGAGCGTGGATGGTCGAGTGGTCTAAGCGGGTAGCTTTTTACTCCAGGAATCCAGGGGTCAGTGATTCGAGCCCTGTTGAGGGTTACTTTTTTCCCTTTTTTAAATTGTATTCTTGTTGTTTTTTTACTGGAGATTTTTAATTCAAATGTTTAAATCTATCAATATAAAGCATTTAAAGCATTTAATGACACGCTTCAATGCATGCCAAAACAGACGGCCCCTCTAAGTCTGATAGAGCCTTTTGTTCAACATAGTTATCACACATTACATAGTTGACAGAACTTTGCACAAGGATTGTGCTTTACAAAATCATTTATAGAACAGAAAACAATCAGATTCAATGGTCGGGAATAATAATCTGAAACTGCTACTGAAATGGTCGTGGGAGCGAATACTCAATACATTTAAAATTTGAATTTGGTGGCCACGAGCGCCACATTTATTTTCATGCTGCATGGAAAGGTTTAATGGCGATTATATTTAAAGTATTTTGGTCGCTTGCACGCAAATGAGGTATGCCGCCATGGCACCGCAGGTAGTGAAAACGGAATGCTTTATGCATGGTGTTAAATCGGTTCAGTAGCCTCTCCGTTAGTTGTAACAAACATTGCACCCTCTCCGTTGCGGGACCTGTCACTCTACGTTATACAAGGATGATGTCATCAACGGAGGCACAAAACAAGAAAGAAAATTAACATTTATGATGTAAAATGTTTAAAAAAAATGTACACCGCTAAAAACTGTAATGAGACAACGAGCTTGTTTAACGTAAACATGCAATAGTGATCGAATATGAAAGGCAAGAATGTCAGAAAGTCTCAAACCGCCCATGTTTACTTATGAATTGTGTATAAATATGCGTTATAGTCTCAGAAAAGTTATGTTCTTTGAATGCTCTGGTAGTAAAAGTCACAAATGGTGCAAAGACTTTGTGAATGTGTACACTATTACTAAATTAAGAATTACGCAAGTAGCCGTATTTTCTCCGTTGCTTCAGTTTTCTGTGAGACCTGTCTTCTCTCCGTTGTACATGACATTATGTAATCTCTTTGTTCACGCACACGAAATCAGATTAATACAGCTAGTAATATGAGGAAGATATGTTTTAAATGAATATTTTTTATCAAAACGTGTAGNAATATAAAGCATTTAAAGCATTTAATGACACGCTTCAATGCATGCCAAAATCTGTTGGACGGCCCCTTTAAGTCTGATATAGCATTTTGTTCAACATAGTTATCACACATTAGATAGTTGACAGAACTTTGAACAAGGATTGTGCTTTACAAAATCATTTATAGAACAGAAAACAATCAGATTTAATGGTCTGGAATAATAATCTGAAACTGATACTGAAATGGTCGTGGGAGCGAATACTCAATACATTTAAAATTTGAATTTGGTGGCCACGAGGGCCACATTTATTTTCATGCTGCATGGAAAGGTTAAACGGCGATTATATTTAAAGTATTTTGGTCGCTTGCACGCAAATGAGGTATGCCGCCATGACACCGCAGGTAGTGAAAACGGAATGCTTGATGCATGGTGCTTAATCGGTTCAGTAGCCTCTACGTTGGTTGTAACAAACAATGCACCCTCTCCGTTGCGGGACCTGTCACTCTACGTTATACAGGGATGATGTCATCAACGGAGGCACAAAACAAGAAAGAAAATTAACATTTATGATGTAAAATGTTTAAAAAAATGTACACCACTAAAAACTGTAATGAGACAACGCGCTTGTTTAACGTAAACATGCAATAGTGATCGAATATGAAAGGTAAGAATGTCAGAAAGTCTCAAACCGCTCATGTTTACTTATGAATTGTGTATAAATATGCGTTATAGTCTCAGAACATTTATGTTCTTTGAATGCTCTGGTAGTAAAAGTCACAAATGGTGCAAAGACTTTGTGAATGTGTACACTTTTACTAAATTAAGAATTACGCAAGTAGCCGTATTTTCTCCGTTGCTTCAGTTTTCTGTGGGACCTGTCTTCTCTCCGTTGTACATGACATTAAGTAATCTCTTTGATCCCGCACACGAAATCAGATTAATACAGCTAGTAATATGAGGAAGATATAATTTAAATGAATATTTTTTATCAAAACGTGTAGAATTCACTTTGTATCATTAAAGTAAAAATGTATGATTGATATCACATAATAACAGGTACTTGTATACAATTATCAAGGAAATAGTTCATAGGCCAGCAGAGGCGGCAATCGCCAGTCCAATATTTAGGCTAATTGTCGTTTCGAAATTCGCAATTTATTTGGCAAAGTCCGTCTGGAGGCGATTCTAATTATTGATAATGGCACTGTGTCGTCTTTCATGTATAGGTGTCATAAACATGGACCCAAACTAGGTTATATCCCTTAACTTGGTTACATGACCCTTTGATTTGATAGCATTATCGGTGTTTTGATAGGTTGTATCATTCTTTTAAAATCCATTGTTTGGCCTAATAAGTGTAGTGTGTTGTTGAAATCGTGCAAGTAATATGAATTATATTGGAAATTGGTAACTTGTCTGTAGGGACGGATAGATTATCACGTGGTAACAATACTTTCTCTCTAGATAATGTGTCTGCAGTTCTCTTGTTCCTTTTATAAGAAAAAGCAGTTGTTTGCCTTAATACGAACACTGTGCATCTTCAGTAATGCTGGCCGAGTGATATAAGTTAGAATTAGAAATCGTTGTTGCTACACTAAAAACACTTGCATACAGTTGGTTTTTAAACTNTGCTGTTTTGTACTGTTTCGGCAATCGGTCACTTGCCATAAACAAAGGACCAACTAATTGTTTGTAATAAGATTGCAATACTGCTCCAGCAGCTGGAGTTTCACTTCTTTATATTCCAATAGGTAAAAACCAGCGAAAAGAAACCTATAACATATTTATGCACACAAGACAAACATCGTCTGTTGTTCTCGAAGTCTATATAACGAGGCAATGAACTTAGAGTTATGCGTTAAAATACGATGAAGCCCCCGACCCAATAGTTTTAAGTGTAATTATACCTCTCTCCAATAGCATACATTTACTCCTACCTTGTCTGTGAAATCAGATCACTGACATAACACTCTTAAGACTTGTCTACAATAAAGAAAAACACTTTCAATGTTTAGTTAGTCCCGTCAAATGTTTCGACCTTCTTTAAATGTAAAGGATGATGTTGTAAGGCCAAGATTAAATCTCGATAGAAGAATGGGTTTGGATCAGGTATTTAAAACTCGTTGANAAATATATCCTCGGTTAAATAAACTGCCGCAACACCCCTTAAGTGAAATAAAATATGTGTTCTGTTCTGTTCTGTATAATGAGGTTTCTCTTCTGCTGGTATAGCTGAAGTTCAACTTTATGTTTATTTGTTATTGGTCCCAAAAACAACTCTAAACGCTTCCGGTTGCCACGGATCCTTTCTTTTTGAACTTCAATGCGGCTGGGCCGAATTTTCTGTTTATATGTAAAAGGCTGGGCATCCAGTTTTTGATACAACAATGGAAGAAGAATATCAGGAACAGAAGAACAAATATCCCCAGCAATAAACACATTGGGACGAATATATACAGCATGAAAATAAATTAATAAATAATACGTTTAACATATCTGATTATATAAACTTACGTACATCAGCAAGCACTGGATTGGACGCCCCGGCGTGTAGACAATACACATGTTAGGTTTAACAGTTTTATTACAGTGTTAACGCATTTAATTACGATATTATATTAAGGAGTTTGTGAATGACAATTCCAGTTAAAAATGATTAGCATTCACATTTTATTCGGAAGAAATATAAGTGAAATGTAACTACAGCTTGTATGACGTAATTACGTGCGCTCACCGCTTTACCACTTTCAGACAGACAGACAGACATACAGAATGTTTTATTGACGTAAACTTAACAGTTTTTTGTCATTTACAAAATAGTTATACATAGCATAGTGTCAACGTGAGTACAAATAAGATTATTTAAATATCATATTGATCGCGTAAAGATTATATANGACATTGATGGCTATAAATGTTACCTTTTTAACAGGAAAATTCAGAACAAAAAATCGAAACGCTCTAGTGGCGGAATAGCAATTTATATTGAGCAATCTATTGCGAAGGGAATTTCTATTGTTAAAAATTACCAGGATGCAATTGTGTGACTTAAATTAGATAAACTTTATTTTAATCTAACGGAAGAAATTTTTCTGGCTAGTGTTTATATCTGGCCTGAGAAATCCCCTATGTATAATATTTTGAATGTCAGTTTATTTGATATCTTACAAAATGAAATTATTCTATTTCAAACAAATGGTAAAGTTTTTTTAGCTGGCGATTTGAACGCTCGAGTAGGAAATAAGCGAGACTTTATTGTATGTGACCGCACAGTTAATCTTTTAAATGACCAATCTTACATAAGTGATTCTCAACTTCCACGAAATTCAATGGATTCGCAAACTAACTGTTTTGGTACGAAGCTTCTTGACATGTGNACTACTATTACTACTACTACTACTACTACTACTACTACTACTACTACTACTACTACTACTACTACTACTACTACTCTACTACTACTACTACTACTACGACTACTACTACTACTACATGAGATAACTTTGCCTGTGTGGTGAGCAATTATGACATCACTTTGTCAGTGTGGTGAGCCTTAGTAACATCACTGAGTCTGTGTGGTGGGCTTTATTACATCATTGAGTCTGTGTATTGAGCCTAAGTGCCATCATTGAGTCTGTGTTGTGAGCCTTTGTGACATCACTTTGCCTGTGTTATGAGCCTTAGTGCGATCACTGAGTCTATGTGGTGAGCGTTAATGACATCACTTTGCATGTGTGGTGAGCCTTAGTAACATCACTGTGTATGAATGGTGAGCAATGGTGACATCGCAGAGAATGTGTGGTGAGACATAGCGATATCGCAGAGTCTTTTGGATGAACACAGTGATACCGCTGAGTGTGTGTGTTGATCCATAGTGATATCGCAGAGTATTTGGGGTGAGCCATATTGATATCAAATAGTATGTGTGTTGAGCCATAGTGACATCGCAGAGTCTGTGCGATGAGCCATGGGGACATAACAGAGTCTGTGCGGTGAGCCATAGCAGTTTCTGAGCTGACTGAGTGTGTATGTTGAGTCTTAGTAAAACAAATGGAGCCTCTTTGGTGAGTCTTAGTAAAATCATTGAGCCTGTGAGGTGAGCCTGAGTTTTATCATGGATGCTGTGTGGTTAGCTGTATAAGCGTGACTGTTTTTGTGTTGTTAGCCTTAAATGTATCAATTAACTTGTGTAGTGAACCTTGGTAGCATCACTAAGCCTGTGGTTGAGTCCCAGAAGCATCACTGAGTTTGTGTGGTGAGCCTAAATATCATCACTAAGTCTGTTTGTTGAGCCGAAGTTCAATCACTGAGCCTGTGTTCGAGCCTTGGTAGCATCACTAAGAATATGTTATAATCCTTAGAAGCATCACTGCGCCTGTGCGGCGAGCCTTAGTAGAACACTTACTGAACAAGTGGGACGCCTATTTGTATTACCACTGATCCTGTTTGTTGAGCCATCATGGAGCTAGTGTAAAAAGCATTAGTGGCATCACTTAGTCTGTGTGGTGAGTTTAAGTGACGTCCCTGAGGCTGAGTGGTGAGCGTATGTGAAATCATGGAAGTTATGTGGAGAGCCTATTGACATCACTGAGACTGTTTTTGATCCTTAGACGCATTACAGAAGCTGTGCGGGGAACCTTAGAAGCATAAAAAAACTGTTTGTTGTCAGCCTTAAAAGCATCACTCAGCGTGTGTGCTGAGCCTTAATAGTATCACTCAGCCTCTGTTGTGAGCATTATTCGCAAGTATGTATGTTGAACCTTAATAGCATCACTTAGCCTTAGTGGTGAGCACTTAGCCTGAGTGGTGACATTATAAAATATGTGCGGTGATGCTTAGAAACATCACTTAGCCCATGTTGTGAGCCTTAGTAACATCATTAAGCACTTATGGTGAGTCTTAGTAGCATCTCTGAGCCTGTGTTGTTAACCTCAGTATCATCACTCAGCTTCTTTCTTGAGCCTTAGTAACATCACTAAGTATGTGTGGTGAACCTTAGTAGCATGAATACGACTGTGTTGTGAGCCTTAGTGATGTCATGGAACGTGTTTGGTACGACTTATTCGCATAACTCAGCATTTGTGGTGAACCGTAGTGATATCATGGAGCCTTAGAAGCATCAGTGACCCTGTGTCGTGAGTCTTTATTATATCACTGAACCAATGTACTGAGAATTACTAAGGCTCAGTCTTGAGCCTAAGTAGCACCCCTAATGTGTGGTGAACCTTTAAAGCATCGATTAACCTGTGTGATAAACGCTAGTGATATCATTGATCATGTATTTTGAGCTTTAGAAGCATCATTTAGCCTCTGTGGTTAGCCTTAGTGACATCAATGAACCTGTGTGGTGAGCCTTAGTAACATCACTTAGTATGTGTGGTGAGCCTTAGTAACATCACTTAGTATGTGTGGTGAGCCTTAGTAGCATCAATAACCCTGTGTTGTGGGCCTCAGAAGCATCACTGAGCTTCTATGATTAGCCTTAGCAGCATTTCTCAGCCTGTGAAGTGAGCCTTAGTGACATCATGGTATATCAGTGGTTAGCTTTAGTAGCATCACTGATCATGTGTATTGAGCCTTAGTGACATCATTGGACCTGTATTGCGAGCCTCAGTAGTATCATTTAGCCTGTGTCGTGAGCCTTAGTGACATCATTGGACCTGTATTGTGAGCCTCAGTAGTATCATTTATCCTGTGTCGTGAGCCTTAATGACATCATTGGACCTGTATTGCGAGCCTCAGTAGTAGCATCTAGCCTGTGTCGTGAGCCTTAGTGACATCATTGAACCTGTATTGCGAGCCTCAGTAGTATCATCTAGCAAGTGTATTGAGCCTTAGTGACATCATTGGACATGTATTGCGAGCCTCAGTAGTATCATCTAGCCTGTGTCGTGAGCCTTAGTGACATCATTGAACCTGTATTGCGAGCCTCAGTAGTATCATCTAGCCTGTGTATTGAGCCTTAGTGACATCATTGGACCTGTATTGCGAGCCTCAGTAGTATCATCTAGCCTGTGTCGTGAGCCTTAGTGACATCATTGGACCTGTATTGCGAGCCTCCGTAGTATCATTCAGCATGTGTCTTGAGCCTTTGTGACATCATTGGACCTGTATTGCGAGCCTCAGTAGTATCATTTAGCCTGTGTCGTGAGCCTTTGTGTCATCATTGGACCTGTATTGCGAGCCTCAGTCGTATCATCTAGCCTGTGTCTCGAGCCCTAGTGACATCAATGCATCTGTGTGGTGAGCCTAGTAACATCAAGTTATATAAAATTGTCATTCAATCTGTCCCTTAACGTATTCGTTTAGCATGCGTGATGGAATCATTAGAACGTGAAATTATGGATTATCCATAGACATAAAATATGCATTGTAATTCTATTTCACCTTTTTTGCAACGACACCCTGTATATTAATCCGCTTCCGTTCTGCTTTGGCGTCGGTATCTCCTAGGATTAAGTTTGTTTCCCAAACTAGTTTCAACGGAATAACTAAAGATATATTTTCCAATTGAACAACGCTTAGTAAATAAGTGCGTTTAACTTAACATTTATTCAGGGTTTATTGGTGATGTTCCATACTTGTATATAAAGCCTGAGGTTGCTTTATTGCAGAGTCTGTTACATAACATAGACGTTTTCTCTGAAAATCTACTAGTCTTGTAGTGAACAATGTCATCTAAATAACAAGGGGTGTTTGTAGACGATTACAAAATGCATCCCTATAGACGCTATTACCACTTCCCCTCCAATGCGCGAGTCCACTTATGTAATATTCTCCTCCAAAAACATTCACTTGCTATCAAGCAAATATTGTTTGAAACTATTTGTTATTTCGGTCGATTCACAAACAAATGGTTACCTGTACCATTGATGTTCAACTAATGTCACGGTTGGAACATAACGGTTATTTATTGTTAATGCAATCAATATGTTGTGAAATAGCTCGGCAGGAGGCACCCAGGCATCATGTTAAAAACAAGTAAATATTTAATGATGACGACTGCGGTCTGCGGGCATATCGTTTTGAACATTATTTCTCAAAGCTAATAACTTAATACACTACGGACGATTCCCAAGTGTTTTGTTTGATATTATGGTAACGTAGCGAAATTAATGAAGAACGACAAAAGACACGTGAATTTCTAAATTCCCTTTAGATAAATAGGTGACTGCGAAGCGCGAAGTAGCGTGAATTGCGTCTGAGATGGTAAAGTCATTATTTTGAATAATTCACTCTTCACGTTTGAAACAGTAGCTAGTGTTGTATGCTGAGTAATTTGTTATTTTCATAATTGATATTGTATGATACAAAACAACACTAACTTCCAACACAAAATTTATTTCAAACAAATTTATAGCAATAGAGGCAACACAAATATTTCGTCTAAGCTTCAAAATTAAAGTTAAGCAACTTGGATATGAACAATGACAAAATGAAATGTTTTACATGAAATATTTGTCAAACATGTATGCACCTCCAACCAAACCTCCATGCTTTTAAAATGAAGTTTGTACGGACGAGAAAATCAAAATCTAGTTAAATAATCTAGCGGAATCTTGTTCGTGAAAATAACATGTTTAAGAGAACTAAATGTTTATAGTTGGACGTTACATATTGCTGCCAGTTCATCAATGTTTTAAATAATTTACTGCCCAACAATCTGGTGGCATTACTTGAAAAGCTTTGTAAGGTACGTTTCTATGGGTATTTACGGTAATGACAAAAACACGTTTGATCTATTAAGCCACTAGCATGACCTTTAACTTGGTAACCTCACAATCAAATAGCGTCTGCCTTTTCTCCTAAGTAACCAGCGTACCAATTTGAATGATGGTAAGTCAAGTGTTCTAATGAGTGCCGTTTTCTGAGAAAACGGGGCAAAATAATTGTGCGTAAAGCGTCATCCCAGATAAGCCTGTGCAGTCCGCACAGGCTAATCCGGGAAGACACTTTACGCCTACACTGGATTTTCCCTAAGAAAATACATCATTCAAACAAAACATTCCATAAAAGCGGAAATTGTCGCCCCTGATAAGCCTGTGCGGACTGCACAGGCTTATCTGGGATGACAATTTACGCACAAGCATTTTGCCCAGTTATCTCTGAACACGACACATAATATCGTGCTGATCTAACATGACATACGGACTGACACCCGACAATCCGACCAGCCTACCGACCGACCGACCGACGGACAGTTGCAAAGCAGTATAACCCGCTATTTCGCAGGGGGGGGGGATTGAAAATGACCGTATGTCGTTGACATAATATACACAATTGAGAACTTTATTAGGCGAGCACAACGTGTAGGCCTTTTAGTTCAAGACCAGAAGGTAACGAGAAGAAAATTTCAATTTACAATTACAATACAATAGTTTAATGCAACATTTTGTCCTGGATTGAGGCCTGTTGAACTCATGGCGAAAACTGTTCTGTTTTTACTTCTGTTAAATTGTCCACAGCGAAATCAGTCGGGGTTTTAATGGGCATTTAGTTATCCCCAAATGAATACATATATGAATATTATGACACAAAATTACAAAATAAAAGCATTATTCGTATAGACACTAACACAAGAGACATACGTGTGGGCAGTTATTGCACAATCGAGCATGATGTTAATGAGGATATGTAATTTTAGAAAAACCTACAAGCAATTTAAACAGCAAAGTTTTACAACAAACAATAAAATAGCAAAACTTACATATGAGCCGCGCTCTGGGAAAACGGAGCTTTATGCATGTGCGAAAGTGTCGTCCCATATTAGCCTGTGCGGCCTAGGAAAAACACTTAACGCTCTCATGATATCTTTTGTTTAAAGGAATTCTCTATATAGCGAAAATATAGTTTAGGCGGAAAGTTCCGTCCCTGATTCCAATATGAGGACTGCACAGGCTAATATGGGACGACACTTTACCCGCATGCATTAAGCCTAATTTTCCATAGCACGGCTCATATATGGCTGCTTCAAGACTCCGTGCACTTATTGTGTGGACACAAGTTATCCGAAATATGAATCATATCAGTTGATAAATCAATTTAACGAAATCTGAATGATATCTCTACCGATGTTAAGCGTACGGAAAGTGTTCAATATCTCAATAGGCTGATGTTATCACTCTATAATTATTAAACAATCGTAAGTATTCAAAGCAATGAAAATAAAAAAGAAAGAGCCACACATAACCCCTTGAAGAAATAATTAGTGTACGTAAGTTGATTATATTCACAAGCAAAATAATTCAAATAAATTTAAATATTATTGATATTGAAAACTGTTCACGTGCTTTTCGTCATACAAAGAACATATCCAACCTTAAAATCTCTTTTTTTAAATCTATAACATGGGAATCTTACAAACTAAATAACATATTTTAGAATCAGGGCTACGGATCGATTGTTTCTGTTTATTCAGGATTCATCTTGTTTGCTCTAATTGAGCAGAGATTGTAGTCGTTTGAGCTCTGAGCCAGGGAATGGCGCATGAAGATGTTGACGTCATTACAGGAACTTACGTCGTGGCAGTCGCATTTGTAGACACATCTGTACTGCGTTCCGAGTGGTAGCTCAGAGATTATCTTACACAGAGGTCGCCTTCCTTCATAGATGTCGTTGTTTCCTGACATCGGGTGAGAGACCTTTAATACAATACAAAATTAAACTAGAAATTTTTGCTAAAAGGTGTATGGGACAGAATATAGTTTATATTCAATAGTTCGTACTTTGCTTGGTGTAAACTCAAACATCCTAAAAGTGGTCTACCTTATGATGAAATATGTGTCTTTCTACCTTAGAATGGTAAAGAATGAAACAAAGTTTAATTGTTAAATAAGCTCAATGATTTTTGTAAATGTTGAGGTAGAGTTGAGTTAATCAAAACTATATTAACTGAATTTGATTACAATCACACCTTATGATACCTTATGATATCACTTTACAATTAATGGTGTCCTGCGAAGAAAATAACTTTTTCCTGATTTCATAATTTCAAACCAGCATTGCGATATTGATAGTGAAATGCATTACTGCGTACAATACATATAAGACGTAATACGAATGATCATTTCATTTGAGTATGATAAATATGCAATACTGCTGCAGCTTCTGGAGTGTCACTTCTTTATAATTATACTAATGGTCATTTCATACCATATTTTATAACATACGTTCATGAAGTAAGCTTACACATTTCATGGACGGGCTAACACTACTCGAACTGATTGTATTAAGGTATGGCATGTAATAAATCTGAGTTGTCATAAACATATTACTGACTTTGAAAATTGTTCTGTTAATACAGGCAATCAAACCTTGGTGACTTGATCGCCATTTTTTCCGTAACAGCCAAAACCTTTTCCAATGAGTGTAAAATTAAACGGAGAGGTTTGGTTTGGTAGACCAATGGCCTTGGGTTCCAAGGTGAGCCACAGGTAGGGGACTGTGTCCGCGGAATTCGCGGCAGGAATAGCCAAGCACGTGCTGTCGTCGTCGTCGAGAACCAATTGCAGTTTCTTGAAGAGGTTGTTTTGCTTGTCCGCCGGTCCGTACGAATGGTATCCTTGTTGTGTCACTAAGACCAAAAGAAAATGTTTCTTAATGGAAAGTATTTCAATGTAGCATTATTTCGTATTTATGTGTAAACTATAAATATTGAAACGGGTAAATAATTTTGTTTTGGCATATATTACAATAACATGTTATATGTCGGTTAATAAAAGGAAAGTTTAAATAAATATAAAATCTGTTCTCTTAGTTTTTTAAGACGTAACGTGTTTATCATAAAGACAACCTGATAATTGTTCCCCAAAACTACAGTTACCAATTGCTATTTGATACTACGCCTGCAAAGAAACTATCCTAAAATAAGACCAAGTCTACTGATTTTGATAAGGAATAAAGCTTAGACGAATTCACAAAACAGAAATTACGTTTTTTCTCCAAAATAGCAAATATCATTGCCATATTGCATGTCTTTTTCCGAGTTATTTTATTTACAATGTATGTTAAAAAATAATCGGTGTTTGTTATATGCTTTTCATGGGAATAAAGATTTTGTTGTTTAGAGAAAACTTAATTTCGATCCTTATACAAGATTTTAAATATCTTTCACTGCACTGAAAATATAAGAAAGTTCGCCATAGCATCCCGTCAACAACATCGGTCTATCAATGTCAGTAACTAATCTTGACAAGAGTAAATGCGTGTAGATACCTTGTTTATTTGGAAATACGATTTACCAAAAATAACATTTTACAATCTATAAAACTATAATTAAGCTACCACGACGAATAAACACGCTTTGTCCCATCTTATTTCAGTGCTTTCATCATTTATGACGTGTAGAATGCTAGTTTTCATTACAATATCTTCAGTTTCAAGTTTTTCGGGAAACTGAAGGACGGAATGACAGACGAACGTGCGGAAGGAAGGACGAAAACATATGCTGAACATCGGAGTAGGTATATTAAGCAACTTGATCCACTCCAAAATACGTATCTAAAGTGTATGACAACTGAAATTTGTCGATGGAATGTTAAGTTTATGTGAATTATGCCGATCTACCTTTTGTCGTTATGGCGTTTAACTACCAGGGAAGTAAGTAAGTAAGGAAGGAAAACTTTTAAGTAAAGGCGCATAGGCAACACGGTATGACTTCTTACTTTTTCGACACGATGGCATAATAGTTGTCATACTTGCCGTGTAGTTATAGGTCATCCCGATGTATAACAATACAGTTAGTGCAAAATTACTTTAACATTTCGGTGATAATTATCGTTTACATAAAAAGGCGTTATATGGCGACACAATTTAAACCTGGACTAAACTTACGTGGCACAGACGTCAGTTGATAGTTTGCAGGCATACAACCCCAATCTTTGCTTACAAGTCGAAACCAGTATCCTGTAAGTCCTACACCAAGATTCCAGGTACTAACGGACTGTTGGTGCCACTAAACAATTTACGTAATTAAATCAAATATAGTGGTTAAATGGTAAACATTTTATAGATATTCAATACAATATGGCAATCGTGTATCTTACGTGTATTAAAGAAATAATAAATCTATCGATTCCTTCCTTTATACGGCAAAACTTGAACCTATACGTTTTCTTTAAAATCAAATTAAAAATGTAAAACACCAACCGCATTCCTGCTTGGGTAGAACTTCCGGTTATCTGGGCTCCATTCCAGGTCAAATCCAGTCGGCCAGGTATCGGGTACTATGCTGGTTAGAAGGTCAATTCCTTTAACAAAAGCTGGTGAAACCGGAGTTTTCTGGTGGATAAATTAAAAAAAAAATCAACACACTGTTTATGTAATGATTGTAAGATTTGTGTATTCAAACAATTGTGTGTGTCCTTAACGTTTAATTTCAGTTAAATTTGTCTTACTTGACTGAAATATTGTTTTTGTTTTTACCCGTGTTTTATTAAAATCAAACCTACACTATTATTAAAGGCTGGAGGTGACGAAACCATATATAAGCAGCCGAACACAGTTTAAAAAATTCATAACATATAACTAAACTAAACTTTACCTAGTTTTAATTGTTTGTACTTAAAGAAACCAGAAGGAGCAAGATATATACATCTTACCATTGTATTGATAACATTAGCAGTGGTTTTATACACCCATTTCTGGTCACTGATCGTGATACCAAGACTGAAGTTTACTTGAGTCATGTTTCCGTCTAAAACAGCCGGTAGATCTTTGATACGCACACCAATGCGGAGCGTTAACTTGTTGTCTTCGTCGTCGACTGAGTCAAGCAGTACTACATTACACACCATCGGAAGATTCACGACTGCTCGGTCGGATTCATTTGAGCCGGAAACCCTAAACACAATTAACAATATCATTGTAGTCTCAACATGTCAGCAGAAAACTTGCTATCATTATATATGATTTTATAATCAACGTTACGATGTATTATAATATAATGTATTTTTTGCTGATGTGTATGCATGACGCTATTTAAAAACAAATGTAGCCATGGTCCTCCACAATGTGGCCGTTCATATAAATAGTTTACATTGATATGTATTCGTGTTCAAAGAATTATTTCATTAATTTCCGTACTCGGCAATGGCACGAAATGTACATTTATATGCCATTTTATAAACACGTCTTTAAAACAAACACTTTAAGTAGATTAAAATACTAATAATTGAAATTAACGCTGAAATTGGATGTCCCGTACCAGTCTGATAGTTTGGTTGGTACTTTTCCAAACGCCGTGCAACGGAGGTTTTTTCCTTTTTTGATCATTTTTGCATTTACGAACGTCAGCACGGGTTCTGTAAGGTTATCTGGTATGGGTGCTTCAATGGTCATCGGACCGGCGGTCTTGTTTCGTTCAGTGGTGATTTCAAGGTCAAAGTATGCAACTGAGCCGGGATGAAAAACTGGATCCTGCCCACACACAGGCTTCACAATGTAGTTGTAGGCTAGATTAGTCTGTAAATATATAAATAACTACATGATTTTGTTTACATTGTTAGGTTTTTAACGCAAGGACAACATCGGATATTAGCTTGCGACCGAGATTATTACACTCTATGACTAACATAAGCAAGTTTGTATTAACTTACTCAGAAATTGATTCATACTCATCGTTTCCCTTTATAACAGTTCCTTTAATATATTTACTTTAAAAAATAACTCTTTATTATGATTTGCATTGACCCTTAAAGGCGGTTCCCCTAAACATTGTTAAGTTTACTGTAGTGTTGTATGTGTGTCCTGTATTGTGTAGCTAATTGGTCACTTGACTAAAATTAAAGACAAGTGGACATTAACAAGAACTTCTCTTCTCATAATTCTCCAGGAGTTTCAGTATTCCTACATTTATTAATTCAATTGCCCAGATATCACTGAGTGGCAACGTTATGGTAAACAAAACATGAACATATGAATACATTGGAGTAATACATACGGCAAAGGGTACCGGTTCTGATACAGTGAAGACTGCTGACTGTGGAGTCAGTCCGTTTATACTGACTTCAGACTTGTGATTGTCATTGACGTTCACAGAGGAGTCATTCAACACCATGAGAGCAACGTATAAATACAGTTGACTGCTTTGAGTAGAATTCGATTTATCGAAGTCCATGATAGTTATATTCATAAAGAATGTTGCCTGACTAATCAAAGCCTTGTTGTTAGCGTCTTCTGTTGCAATGAATTCTGTGAAGTCATCAAAAGAGCATGGAACGTTGTTTCCTTGCCATATGGGACTAACTGAAGATTCAACACGAAAACTGTGAGTAGCGTTTAAGGTTGACGTATTAAAAGAAAACTATATACAAGAGTACCAAACTGTCACAAGATACGCCCGTTTAAAGGTGTTGGACAACTTGTTAACTTTNATATATATATATATATATATATATATAATGACCTATATATCATATAGACACATTTTCTGACCAAATTTGATGAAGATCGAATAAAAAACTACTTCAATTAGAGAGCGGACACCATGCTCAATGCTTGAAATGCACCAATTGACCGCACGACCTAGTTTTTGACCCGGCATAACCCATGTGTGCACTTGACCTAGATATCATCTAGACACACCTTCTGACCAAAGAGCGGACACCATGCTTAATGATTGAAATGCACTAAGTGACTTCGTGACCTACTTTTTGACCCGGCATGACGCTTATTTGAACTTGACCTAGATATCATCTAGACACAACTTCTGATTTGGTGAAAATCAGATGAAAACTACTTCAATTAGAGAGCGGACACTGTGCTAAATGCTTGAAATGCACTTAGTGACCTCGTGACCTAGTTTTTCACCAGGCATGACCCATATTGGAACTTGACCTAGATATTGTCTAGATACAACTTCTGATTAAGTTCGGTGAAGATCGAATGAAAAACTTTTGAATTAGAGACCGTACACTGCTGTGAACGCCGCCCGCCGCCCGCCAAGGGTGATCTTATAATACGTCCCGTTTTACGGCTTATAAAAAAAGTGAAACAAGTTAAATAATGAAGAATTTACATCTATGACAAGCATTGAGCACAATTTTACTTAAGTGGTCTGGGTCTATGAATTTGAGTCATGTTCATTATTGCCTACAGCTGGTACTGGCATTCAGTCTCGTATTTGTAATAATCGTGTTTTACCCGATCTGATCATTTATATACCTGGTGTCTTCTTAAATATTTGAAAATCAATTCATTTCTAATATAAATGACAGACGAGTTGTGTACACAATTATTTATACGTTTTACATTCCAATCACATTTATTTGTAAATTACTCAAGTTAAGTCAAGTAACACAACTGTAATAGCCACTTTACCCGCAAGAATGCTCAGCGCTTTGTGCGCTGGGTTCACAGCAGATGTCGTCATGGTCAGGTTATACAGGTGGCTGGACTGTGATGGCACCTCCAGCAAGACCCGAAGCAAACGCACGTTACCTTTAGGTACACTCATTTCGTCATAAAGATGATGAAGAGAGAACGTGGTCTAAATGGAAATATGTTACCATTCTTCAAGAAGTATTAACAAAAACAAAACATATATGTGCTTACATGTAGTATTTTGGCCATCAATGGCTATATAAAAGATCGTTGCAGTTGATGCAGCTGATGATGCTGACCGCCGTGTCCCTGGGATATCAAGTCTCGATAGTTTAAATAACAAGAACCCATACCAAACACTTCAGTCTACGAATTCATTAATCGCACATGCTTATTATTGTCAACTTTAATGTTTTTCACGTATATACCAGTAATCGAATAAGGACTCTAAATAATAGAAACCCATGCATGTATTACGTAAAAATGGTCAATTGCTCAATTGTTGCGTTTTCATTAATTCGGAATTGGATAAAGCATATACAAAATGATGATATATTGACAATTATTTCTGTTATACTTACAAACGCAGTCGGATTTTTATTTTCGACAACCTTGACAAAGAACTCTGTTGTAATCGGGGTTCCAAAACCCCACGTAACGATCGTCTGGACACCGTAGTTGCTGCCAAATAGAGCACGACTGTCGGCTTGAAGGGATATCTCTATATCAATCTTGGATGCGTCGGCATTGGGAGAAGTCTTCTGTGATTCTGAATTTAACATAACAACAACAACAGTGGTACTTCTGCTTATCCCTCACTTCCTACAAAATCAACACATCTACAAATATTTCTACTTCTACAAAATCAAATACAATATTTCTTTCCTAACACCACCACCACCACCACCACCATCACCACCATCGACACCATCTCCACCACCACCAACGTCATCACCGCCATCACCGCAATCACCGCCAACGACGCCACCACCGCTACCACCGCCAATATTGCCACTTCTACTACTTCTACTACTATTACTACTACTACTACTAATACTACTACTTCTTCTACTACTACTACTTCTACAACTACTACTTCTACTACTACTACTACTACTATTACTACTA
>VMBQ01012434.1:0-13150 GCA_007657795.1 Dreissena rostriformis | reverse complement strand
ACACACACACACACACACACACACACACTCACACACTCACACACACAGACACACACACACACAGACACACATACACACAGACACACGCACGCACGCACACAAGCCGCACGCACACAAGCACACACACACACACACACACACGTGTGAAGACTAATGGCTGGGTGGTTCCGGCACTTGGCTTTTACTCCATGGGTCAGTGGTTCGAGCCCTGGTGTTCTTAACTTTTTTTTCTTCTTTTTCTTCTGTTTTCTTTCATTCTTATTTTATATTGTTACTTCTTTAGTTCTGATGTTTATATTTATCAATTTAAAGCATTTAATGACAAACTTCAAAACATGCCAAAATCTGTGAATAAGTCCCTTTAAAAGACAACCGAGTAATTTATATTATGGGGCGGCAATGCAAAACAACAAACAGCAACATTGATTTCCAACATGCCGATTTTTGCTCAGCATTGTTATTTTGTTATCCCATTGAACATCTTTGTATGTGTATGCTGTGTCAATATATTGACGACAAAATACAGCTGAATATATTGAATGGAGTGATAAATAAGTGAAGAAGACGATCTCATCAACTGTTTATCATGTTCACTTTTATACAGTTAAACAACCTTATTTCTCTGCACCTGAACGTATAGATTTGATTTGAAATACCAGCTGTTGTATCACAATTAAGAGATAACTAAATAAATATATAATTTTACATTGTATTCAATATATATATATTCAAACAAAGACACCAAGTACTGGTTCTAGGCCCGGGAAACGGAATCGTGAGCGTTTCAAATAAGGAGTAAATACTCTACATGCAATCGAGCTTAACTAAATATCGAGATACTACAGGATTTCGTGAGTGTTCACGGTCCTTTGGGTCGCAGAAGGATTTGAAGAAGATGCACAGAACGCTAAGCTTCCGAAGGGTGACGAATTGGTCCTTTCGTATGTTTATATTTGACGCATTTTTATTTTGCTTACGTTAATGTAAGTCAGATAGATATTATATGAGTCGTGCTCTGGAAAAACCGGGCTTAATAAAAGTTGCAAGTGTCGTACCAGATTAGCATGTGGGCAGCCCGCACATTCCGCCTCGAAGATTTTAGTTCAAAAGAGACTTCCTTTAAACGAAAAATTCCATAAAAGCGCACAACGAACATGAAATGTTAAGTTTTGATTGAAAATCGCACGTGTTTTTTTTAGAAGTTATATGTGTAGGGAGTAAAAAGTCATTAATTCATGTCGAATTTAACTAGTGTTGAACCAGTCTGGTTAATATCTCGTCAGAATAAGAAAAGATGATAAATTGATGTTGTTGAAACACGCTCTGGACTTTGGGTACACTGAGAATGGCTGTGCTCTCAGTCTGCTATCGACGTATGTGCCTTGTCGACAGCTCGGGTCGCTAGAACTCGATATTTCCAAGACTCCATACCACGATTACAAGTCTATGTTTAAAGGTTAAGTACCTAATGTACTTTGCTCAATTCTGAACTCTTTACACATTTAATGTTCGAACACTATCTTTCCCACATGATTGCTGCTAGACAATTGATTGCCTGGTTAGTTGTATCAAATCTGAGTATTTCTTTAGTTCCGAACATAGTGTACGAGGTTCAATATCTAAATAATATATGTTTTGATCACCGCCTTTCCCACATGTTGGCTGTTTGACATATAGTTTTCTGGGTCAGCGTATAATTTCCGAATACAGAATTCTAATTTTTAGTATAGTGTTTCATACCAATTGTTCATAGGTGATACTTTTGAAACTCATACACGGTTTCGTGGCAGGCACGGAGTAGAACTCACGATATTTGTAAATAATGGTTGTTTGGTGTTCCATACCAATGAAACAGAATATAGAAATAGCACAAGCCTTGAGCTTTTTTCTCAATTCTGTCAAATTGTACGTTGCAGTCTTAATGTTAAGCAATATAGCAATTTCTACCTGTTTGGCATATTATGTCAAAATAGTATTTGTGTTTGTATGGTATTGCTTATATGTGATTACGATTAACTAAATACATATTGATTAAACCAAACAGACGCTTCCATCTGAAAGAAAAAGTCACTGCGCTGATCTGTCAATCTTTCATTTTTGGTCCTTTAGACTGGACGTTTAATAATGGCTGCAAACGGTCTCCAGCAAAATCTGTGGATCTAATTAAAAAACCCTATTGGAATTATTTATATTAAAACAGATTTTCACATAAAACATGTGTATCTTATTAAAAAAAATAAAAAAAATACTAAATACATGTAGGCCAAGTTTAAATAAAAATTCCAATGCTTCTTTTTCGACTTTCTCAATTTATTACATGTATATAAAATCATTTCGTTCTGCATCGTTTTCTAACATACATTATAATAGTTTGTATTTCACGTACCATGTACTGACTAGATTAAAGTACATACCGAGTTTTTGTGAATCATATTCTCCTTTTGATAAAAATACCCAATGTATGTATATGCAGATTGTGTTCTGAGGCAAACAAACAGCACTAAAGCGATTTTTTAATCTATCAAATATGGTAGAAAAATGTGAGTGAATACACATCAAATGCACGACATTTAGCGTACACATTTCAAAGAATACTTTCTTTTATATTTTAATCAGAATAAGTCAAATAATAATTCCCAAGAACATTTAGGCGAGAAATTCTTGTGAAAATCCATAAGCCGTTAATTTAAGGCAAGTGACTGATTGCCTATACAATCAAGATCAATCTTTACAACCCGATATAAAACATAAAACATTATTAATGCAGGGGTCACCGCCTTAGAACGGTTGATGGAAAGAATTGTGGTTTTAACTGGGGTAAAAGCGCGCCTAACCTTACACTTAGCTCTAAATGATAAATATTGTATTGTAACAGTTGATGTTGTTTACGTAACCGGAAATCATTTTTGCTCAAATTATAATTATTGATCCGCAGCTGTGTTTTAAATAATTTGACATAGGAAATTAAAAAGAAATGTGTAACATAACTCATTAACATTGACAAGATGAAATAGCATGATAATTCGCTAAAACTAAATTGAACAAATTTGACAAGCATAAACAAATAAAAAAAAAATAATAATTAGTTACCCATTTTTCAAATAACTGGCAATGGTTGACTCATAAAATACATGGTATAAATATAAGTAAGGTCTTATTCTGAAGGCAGCTGGAATAATTGCAATAAGGTTATGACTATATCTGGTACATTTTAACGCGTGGCTATATAATGCCTATAAATGGGCTGACGAGGTCAAAGCGTAGTCCGTTTGTCTACGACGTCGGGTATATGTTTTACTACGAAACATTGTGTAAATACACATGCCATCGAAGTACCGATTGTTGTACTTCGTTGAGTAACCTATACATTATATTTGTAGTTCGTTGCACAACCAATACATACTCTGCAAAACCTATACATAACTTGCAATTTCCTTCGAAACAAAGCATTTGAATGATTAAAATATATGTTCGTAACCTGTTTTGTACTTTAAAATGTTGAATGTACAGTGTATGAAAGTAACATGAAGTTTCATTTACGTTAAGTTACTGTAACTGGCTATTTTAACAGAATAACCACCTTATGCATCACTTCAAATCAATATATTTCGATTTTAGCTCAAAATCAATGTACAGTTTTTAACTACGCGCATTTGTAATTACATGTAGTTTGTTATTGAAAATAAGTACCTACCATTACTGGATGTTCCGTTCTCTAATTCATAAATACCAGAAAAGATGAAACTCGCCTGATTAATAAGTGTATCGACACAATGTTTCGTAGTAAAACATATACCCGACGTCGTAGACAAACGGACTACGCTTTGACCTCGTCAGCCCCCAGTGACCTTGGTATGGGTGGATACTTGGATTCGGTAACATGCATGGGCACATATGTATGGAGAGATACGGTGGTATGGATGGAAACGGGCGAAAAGGTGGATTCGGGAACACACCCTGAAACGGTGCTATGTGTCGAAGCACTGAAATGGACGGATACGCGGATATGCAAAGACAAGGCGATATGAGTGGAGGTAGTCTTGGTCCTATGTATGGCGGTGGATAATACGGGAGTGATCGATTGGGCGGCATGGAGGACTCCAATAGAAGAGGAAGACGCCATTTATATTTCATGTACCCCATATATGGCGGGGATCAAGACCCAGTGGGTGTCCATGGAGACTGGAGAGGATTCGGGCTCCTCGGCGGTCACCGTGGGCACCGCGATGGTCGTGGTTGGCATGGGTAACGGAGAGTAATGCAACACCGTTTTATGGGCCGATATGATGTACACTCTATGTAACACGGAGGCTTTGGCCAAAATAGGATGATATAGTAAGTTCTATTTTGAAAGGTTTTTGTAAAGGTAAATGTGTAAATATTGCAAATACACTTTGACACGTTTTGTGAATTATTATTTTTTAATACGAAGATTAACTACATTCATTTGTTTCACACCATTAATTCAACAATTCAATCTTCCGTTTTCCAAAAATTCAATTTGCAATTGTATAGGCAATACATTTAAATGTACACAATTACAAGCGCATCTTTGTAATAATCGACGGATATGTCATGTGAATAACATACTCCATTAAATTAGCCTAGTTCGGGGAAAACTATGCTTAATGCGTGTTCGTGAAGTGTGGGTAAAGTAAAGTACCTTTCCACCTAAATAGGATTTTCGTTCAGAAGAGACTTTCTTTAAACAAAAAAATGCAGATAAGCGGAAAGTGACGTCAATGATTAGCCTGTTCGGAATGCACATGCTAATCAGGGACGACACTTTACGCACATGTATTAAGCCCAAATTTTCCAGAACGAGGATCAAAGAATTTCTGAAAGAACTAAAGTCTTGTTCATATTTCAAGAAGAGAAGAAGTTAAAATTGCAACCAAAATGTATTTACCTGATGTAATATCAGCTTCTAGCTGCAACAATAATATTCATTCATTTGGGAATCAATTTTCCGTTTAACATTCAATTAAAAATTCGTTATATGCTGAGCATCAGAACTCGTTTTTAATTTCTTATTTGAAACCATATTCAAGTACATACAAAACGAAGTTAAATTCACATAAATCAGAGGACACTCCGACAGGTCATTACTGGTTGTGGTTCAATCTGGAAATTAAAAACTAACAAATGCAATCAAAGCAAAGGGAAAAATCAGTCCTGCATGGAAAAGGCGTTTGGCCAATCGCCAGAAAAAGGCCGAACGTTTTATAATTAGAGATATATTCCCCTGTCGATGTTTCTTTAGAATACATATTGATATATGTCCATTATGAAGTTCTTAAAACAAATATATATATATATATTTTTCATTTTTTGATAAACGTCCTTTTTACAAAGGATGCGTTTTTGTCACGATAAATAGACGGAAATAGTTAATGTTTTATTAATGATTTATATATTTACGATAAAGAGACGAAAAATATGTCGTCGAACATATATTACAAAACAACACATGTTTACAAATCTACGACGTATTTATTCAATTAATAAAAACGATGCGGGGCAGAATAAGAACAGTACCTAAATCATGTTCCGTGTGATTGCATTACTAGATTCGACCATAACAGACTGCATAATCAATCAAAAGTTTCCGAAGAATCTACTTAAAAAATTGCTTTACAAGAACGAAGTTCACTAACCTATTTCGCTAGGTTAATTTATTTGTTCATCGAACAATGGCGACATAGAAACGCACAATGTGTACGATGTTTCTGTACAAACTAAAAAGGGCGAGTCTATAGTTAACAGATTATAAAACTCGAAAACAGCAAGTCCATGTGATTGGAATTAAAATACAAGCTTCTAAACACTGATATGTCATAAAGTTTACAATTTCCTGCTTCATAAATTGGTATACAAGTTTTGTACCAAAAAGTCCATGTGGAGGCGTTCATAAATTCCACACCACAATCATGAAAATCCCATCCATTCCTGAGTTGGATAAAAACAAAGGTTTGTTGTCAGTTTGTTACTTTTCGATGATTATGTACGTCGCATGATGCATGAATTTAATCGACACTTACTTAGCTTCCTGTCATCATGTTGAAGCCTTTTTTTTTATCTCGAAAACTATTTCACCATATATTTTTTTGAAATTAGCAGATAATGAAAGTGGAACATAATATTGCTAAATAATACATCTCTCTTGTATTTATTATTATAAGTATATAAGTATTAACCTTGTTGTATACATAGCTAAAAACGCTTTTTCACCGTACGGTATTTGAAGTTTCATATGTTTATAACCATTTGGTACATCCGGTTCACGAAAAGAAACATCATGCATGGAATATTTTTCGTATACAAACAAAATGAATAAAAACGAGCATCGCTCTTTGTAAACTGGGCTTAATCCATTGCGTAAAGAGTCGTCGCAGAATAGCCTCTGCAGTCCACACACACAAACCAGGGACAACACTTGCCGCCTCAACTGGAGTTTCGCTAAGAAGAGACTTCATTTAAACAAGAATACCGTAAAGCGGAATGTGTCGTCAGTGATTCGTCTTCCCAGAGCGCGGCTGAATTATAATAAAGCACTCAATTATACAATTAAACAATTTCATGCACTACGTTTCCACCCTGCTCTATCGAGTTAGTGCTACTGCTAAGCAGAATCGCGCATTGATCAACCAATATAAACTCTGTGTTAACAATATAACGAAGTTATAGGGTAAAATAAAAGGTATATCTTTTAAATTATGAATTTTCATCCTCTGGATTTTGTGCACTCATAACCCGCAAACAGATGCAGATTCGTAAGTGTTGTTATGTCCACCTTTGTTAATACCTGAGGATAATTGGATTGGATAGAAACGAACATATGGATAAATAACGTATGCGTTTGTTTGTTGCAGAGATTGGTGGATACTATGGTGATGTCGTTCAATGCGCTGGTAGGGGAGGATTCGGACGTTATCCGATGGTTGATGGATACGGTTGTATTCCCATAATGTGAGGATATGGCGGGGATGGTGGATACGGAAATGTGAAGGATTCGACAAAGATAATGTTTATGATGACGGATTCAGCTTTTTTTTTAGAGGCTACGGTGGTATATACAGTGGCTATTCAATGATGGGCGAATATGGTAGCGGTATAATAGGTGGTATGGGCGGATACGGTGGGTATCCTTTGATGGGAGGATATGGTGGTATGGGCGGGTCCGGTGGGTATCCTATGACGGAAGGATACGGTGGTATGGATGGGAACGGTGGATATTCTCTGATGCGAGGATATGGTGGTATGTGCGGGTACGGTGGATATCCTATGACGGGCGGATACGGTGGTATGGGTGGATACGGTGGATATATCATGATGGAAGGATACGGTGGTATGGTTGGAAACGGTGGATATCCTATGATAAGGGGGGTACGGTGGTTTGGGTGGATACGTTGGATATCCTATAACAGGAGGATACGGTAGTATGGGTGGGTACGGTTATGTCCTATTGTGAAAGGATACGGTGGTATGAGCGGCACGGTGGATATCCTATGACGAGAGGATACTGTGGTATGGGCGGATACGGTTGATATCCTATGATGGGCGCCAGAGATGGCATGGGTATGTACCGATATTTATTATTCGGAAGCATATGAGACTCCAGCTATCCATGGTACGAAGTCGACTATTGAGGAATGGGTACATACGGCAAAAGGATGAATATGTAAACCATGATAGCCATTACTAGCAAAAAACATTGATATACAACTTAACATTTGTTGTGTTAATGATGATCATACATTTTCGGTTTATTGTTTATAGTCATTGCAGACAGAAAGAAAAAATACTACCAATGTAACTATCGGGCGATTTCTAGAGAAGCTAAAAACACCCGTATTACGTGCTTTTGTATAAGTTTTAAAATTGAAGATTATCATTATCTGAACTGTATATGTCATTCATATTTATATCTGAAGTTAAATCGTTTCTAATTAATTACGTAGACATAATAAAACTCCAGCAGGAATATCAGACATCTAATAAACACCCATAAGTTTTTATCTAAACGCAAATGACCAATTGCCAATACAATACATGCAACTACATACAATACGACATGGGACATACAACACTGATTGAACATCCGGGTCACCGCTCTGGAACGAGCCATACAAAACATTGTCGGTTTCACCCGCTTGAAAAGCATGCCAAAAATTAACACTTACTCATAAAGAACAAAGATTTAACAAACAGAGAGAATATCATACATTCAGATATTACAGTTTTGACAAGCAACCGGCTATGACTATGACTTGAGTCTTGAGTTGTACTCTTTCCACGCAATGTCAATTAACGATTTTAACAACGAAGTACCTTTTCCTCTAGTTATGTTCTTAGTATTTTTATCACACTGAAATATGTCCGAATTTTAATGCTAAACTAAAGGGATATCATCGTTTTGAAACAATTATCGAAGTATACAAGTATTATTAAGGTGCTTAGCTCCGTAAAAATCGCTGTATCTGGACATTCTCCTTTGGCTGAAAACAGTACGAATACCATAACATGTAAGATTTACCAATCACCTCGATTGTTACGAATACATAGAGTGAGTAGTTGTAGTCACATACACCTCGAGATTTAACTCATTCCAATCATACACTTGGAGACTTTTCTAACGAAAGCCGTATTCACATCAATATAGCTTCATTATTTTTGAACGGATTTTGTTGAAATTCAGACTAAGAATATTTCAACACATACTTAATACTTCCAGTAAATTTAATTGAAATTGATCTACAAAAAAAAATCAACATAAACGAATTAAAACATCACTGCAAAAGTCAAATTCGCGAAATCACACAACGTAAAATAATAACAATGTAAAAAAAAACACGAATATCAGAAATTTGAGTGGCGTATACTTTGTGTATCCTCCTATTGCTCTAACAACATGTTCACACCTCTGTCTACTGCCACTTAGTAATAATAAAACGTTGAAGAATTGTTTGCCACATTTCCACAAGAGCCTGTTCTAATACATGCAAAGTGAGTGGGGCAACTGGTCTTCTCCGTACACGCCTGTCCTGTTCGTCCCACATATTACATATTAGTGATATCTAGTACAGTTATGATGCATACAGATTTAACTTTTTTTATTTTACAAAAGTGTTTATAAAATGCATAAATTTAAACGTCTTAATGACTGACCGGCCTGAACTATGCAAATTGCGCGGTTGCCTTAATATCTATACGAGCCCTATTGTTTTATGCCCCCGAAGGTGGGCATATAGTGATCGCACTGTCCGTCTGTCCGTCTGAAATTCCGTCACACTTTGCGTTTAGGTTTCGAAAATGTGGAAAAACACTTTGCAATTAGGTGGAATGTGGGAAAAGGGGGCATATGTCATTCTATGGTGACAGGTCTTGTTTGAATTAATTTTATGTTTTCCTGGTGTAAGAACCCATATAGAATGATGACATTGAAACAAAATTAGAATTATATCTCGTTTCACCATTTCCACGTGCAAAAAGATAAAACCGTACCTACCCCACGTGATTAAGCGTCCGATTGTCGCGGATGAATGATTGTATCGTGAACTTGCACATTATGTAGTCGAATGACCACATGTACAATTTTAAATCAATATCTCTATGCATAACTGAGATATTCAAGTTTGAAAAGTGTTGCGTTAGAAAAGTCTCCAAGTGTATTGGTAATTGCATTGAATTCCTCAGACCATTGTCATCGCAAGCCGATCAGCCCGAGTAAAGAACAAATATTTATAAACGCGGTGTTACTTTACTGTAAAATCAGTATTATTCGCGGGACATTAATTTTCGTTTATTTTTTGGGTTGACAGATCTACGAATTGAACACAAACATATCGAAAAATGGCCGACGAAAATTTCCCTTTATTCTCCAAAATCAGCAATCCAAGAATGTTCGTGTCATTTAAAATGTCATGATTTGAAAAACAACGACATTTCATGCCGACGAATATAAATCGTTTTAAAGTATATAACTTCCCATATCACGTGTGCAAGTAACAGTATAAAGGGTCCGATACACTTTCGATAGTGAGATAAACTTTACTCAACCAAAAGGCCAAATCAAATCGGTGTTGAGTGTTAACGGGCACATATATATTTTTTAAGAAAGTGGTCAATATTTTATTCAATGCATGGACTTGAAAATGCTATTGAAGTTTATTCAGTACATAGAGACGATTCAGAAATCGCAGATTTTTATTAAGGGGTTTGGAATAATTAGGAAATAAAGGTATGTTATAGTACAACATGGCACCATGTTCAATATTTGGGATAAAAATATAAGTGCAGCTTCACCCAGATGTATCCAATTTCATTTCGTTCTTATTACATGTTTTATGAACTATCCCATCATCCCTGCGAGAACACTTTCAGAATCAGTTGGATTTCATGTAAAGCGTGTTTTACAGATTAAATGACAGTTTGCCTTTACTGGTAGCAGTTGTAAACTTGCCACTCATTGTGTTTATATTGTTGTGGACACTTTCAAAGCCAATCTTCTCTTCTTCTGCTTCAATGCAATGGAACGTCGATGTGGGTTCTAACATGATTAGACAATAAACACCATCGGTCTCTGTTTTGGGTCACCAAGGTTAAGATTGGCGGACCCTCATTGTATATTGAGAATGCTTCCGATACCCATGTTGTTCTTGGGCGTCCCTTCTTGGGCGTCCCCTCTTGGTTGTACCGTCCAATCTCCCGTTTAGTGCAATGTTAGCGATCGTGTTCTTGTCCATCCGGAGTACATGACCGAGCTTCTGGTGTTGTCGTACATGTACTCTTTGCACTATCGTTTCTGTTTGGTTGAAGGCCTTCCCGTAGTCGTCATTTCTTATCTTGTCCATATTGCAAACTCCAAATATGTTTCTGAGTGCTGCAATCTTGAACACTAGCAGTTGCTTTTCTAAGAGTCCACGTTTCGCATCCGTACAGGGCAATTGGGACTATGAGGGAATTGTAATTCTCATCTTGGTTTTCTGGTGGATGTTGTTCTTCCAGATGTTATTCAGGTCGGTCATTGAACTCAAGGCTATGGCTGTTCTTACTCTGATGTAATCGCACTGTCACACATTGTGATCAAGCTCGTTCCGAGATACTTAAAGCTGTCTGTATGTTGTAGTTTCTTTTCTTTGAGCAGCATTCCCTTGTCCACTCTTTTCTTTACTGTTTGCTCAGATTTTGAGCTCAAGAGCATCCACTCGGTCTTGGGGCCGCTCATCTCCTTTACGTACCTTGAGCTGACGCTATTCACTCTATCCAGGAGGAGCTGTGCGTGACTGCGAAGTTCAGCCATGTGGCCGATGTCGTTAGAAAAACGTAGGTTAATAATTGCTCTTCCATTCCCACAAGCTCCTGTGTCTTCCAGTCCTCCGAGTGCCTCCCGCATGATGTGCTCCAGATAGATGTTGAAGAGATCCGCAGACAAGATGCAGACTTGTCGTACACCGATTGCTTATTGAAACCAATCTGTCACATCTCTTCCGACTCTTATGGCGCTCTGCGTTCTCTTGTACAGGTTCACCATCAGATCGATCAGCTTTGGATGGATGCCGTAGTGGTGTTACACTCTCTAGAGCCATTGGTGCCATTCTCGGTCAAAGGCTTTCTTAAAATCAATAAAGATCAAGTAAAGCTCTCTGTCCTGTAGTAAGATGTACTTTTCCGCTATCAGTCTGAGTTATAAAATCTGTTCAATCGTGCCTAGTCTTGACCTGTCTTGTAACGTTATGCACCAGGCCAAATCATCACAATCCAAATATCATATAATAGTATGTATACCTTACGATGTACGTGACTACTGTTATTTTAAACATGCGCAATTATACGATTAATGATCAATTCATTTGAAAATATTAATTTACCATATTTTTAACCTTAATAGTTTTTATACTTCTTAATATTAAAACGATTGTTTTTATTGATATTGTAACTTTTAGTCTCAACGTTTTATTTTCTAAATCTTAAACCTACATATAAATATTAACGAGGGATAATATACTTAGAAGCTGTTTACAACCATATATAATTATTAATATTTTTACTTCAATTTAAATTCATAACGACTAAGTTAGTATTCATAACACTTTTCTCATATTTAAACAGAAGCAAACAGTGTGTGTACGTGTCGTTTGAACAAATCTGTACAGAATTATTGAAAATTTCGAACAAATTGCTCAGTTCTTGCTTTCAATCGGTTTTGATATATTACACGTACATGTTTTCAACACTTAAACGTGTGATGGAACAGCACGAATCACATTAATTACGCGAGTTAATCTGTCATGACAAAACAACAAATACAAAACTGTAAATGATTCAGTGCATACGAATGATATGTTTAAATAACATATTCCACGCCACAATGACGCACTGTTCGCTTTGAATCAGACATTTTTGTTCGGATATGTTTTCATGATTAAATTAGAGCTGAATTATTTCCTGTACGAAAGTATAATATATAATAATTATGTATAATATGCTTTTCAGAGGAATATAGAATTATATTTGTGAAAGAAAATCAGATTTCAATGAAAACAGAAATTTGACTGATATTTCTCATTGAGTCAAAATATTTAAAAAAAAATGCAATATTTGTCCATGTTATGAACAGCTGATATTTTTTATAGATCCTTAAAGCAAAGAAGTGTCCGTAGAAAAAAAATAAAAAAATAGCCCAGTTCGTTGCTTTCAATCGGCAGAATGATGCATTATACGCACATGTTTTCAACAATTAAAAGTGTGGAACAGCTCGACTTTCATTAATTACTCGATTTTTCCGGAGAAAACACAATAGAAAACTGCAAATGACACAGTGCATGCGAATGATATGTTTAGATCACTTATTCCACGCCCAAACTACGTACTGAGTTTCCTGTATGAAAATAAAAAATATGACTGATTATTTATTATATTCTTTTCAGAGGAATATAGAAAAATATTGGTGCAAGCAAATCCGATTGCAGTCAAAAAAGATATTTCATGGATATTTTTCACTGAGTGAAAATATTATAAAAAATGCTATACTTTCCATCCATGACATCGGTCGTACTGTGTCAGTAACCTTTCCCGACAATTGCAAATGCGTAAACAATATTCACAAGCAATGTTTAAACCATTTATCATTTAAAACTATAAACACAAG
>VMBQ01012432.1:0-11304 GCA_007657795.1 Dreissena rostriformis | reverse complement strand
GCATACTGAAAACATAGGGTTCATATGGGATCATATGTGGCGTGTTCTGAGAAAACTGGGCAAAATGCTTGTGCGTAAAGTGTCATCCCAGATTAGCCTGTGCAGTCCGCACAGGCTAATCCGGGACGACACTTTCCGCCTAAACTAGATTTTTGCTAAGAAGAGACATCATGTAAAGGAAAAATTCCATAAAAGCCGAAATTGTCGTCCCTGATTAGCCTGTGCGGACTGCACAGGCTAATCTGGGATGACAATTTACGCCCAAGCATTATGCCCAGTTTTCTCAAAACACAACACAAAAATCTAATCCAGCACAGTGATACGGTATTTTATGTCCCAGAAATATTGAAACGAGAGCCTCTTTGGAAATACTGGCTGAAGATTTCATATTTTACCCTCAGTAGAGATTAGGACTCAGAAATGCATCAGTATTGGTTCAACAAACATACTTAATGTCGCAATGCTGTAACATATTTTAGTACTCTAAATACAAACGAGGAACACTCTGGGAAAACAGGGTGTATTGCATGTGGCAAAAGTGCTGTCCCAGATTAGCCTGTGAAGTCCACACAGGTTAATCAAGGATTACACTTTCGGCTTTGATGGTATTTTGTGTTTGAAGGAAGTCTCATCTTAAATGTGGACTGCACAGGCTAATCTGGGACGACACTTTACACACATGCATTTAACCCCCTTTTCACAGAGCGAGGCTCAAATGAAAGATCCTAAATGCGGAAAAGGAAATTTATAAGAAATACTTTTTCATATAATGATCATGAGAATACTTTCTTAGCCTTGAGCTCTTATAGACATGAGAACATTGTTCTTGACTGTTTCAAACACAAATTACTATTCCATAATTGCTGAAAGTTTTCACTGATAAAAAAAACAAAACAGCAATAAATGATTTTATCTCATCATAAGAATTTATTGCATTATATGTATGTTTTTATACGCCCGTTTTTTCTAAACGGGACGTATTATAGTTTCACCCTTGGCGGGCGGGCGGGCGGCGGCGGCGTCCACAGCAGTGTCCGCTCTCTTATTCAAATAGTTTTCATCCGATCTTCACCAAACTTGGTCAGAAGTTGTATCTAGGTCAAGTTTTAATATGGGTCATGCCGGGTGAAAAACTAGGTCACGGGGTCGTTTAGTGCATTTCAAGGATAACAGGCGTATCTTGTGACAGTTGGCACTCTTGTTTTTAAATCCCTTTTATGCTGCTATTGTATTTACTTTTGTGTTCAAACAGAGATCTGATAGACAAAGTGTAAGTCTATATATTTCCTTTTTTCCTTTTATTATACTTCCACATGTTTCACCCATGCATAAGGCGACACCCATGTTACTGCATGTAACACCTAAACCCTGAATGAAAGTCAGTCCTACTAAAATGTAATCCTTTGTTAAATTATGAATTTTAATAGAATTGTTTACCTACTATGTTGATATAAGCCTCGTGTTGGGAAAATGGGGCTTAATGCAGGTGGGTAAAGTGTCTTTCCACATAAACCTGTGAAGTCTGCACAGGCTAATCTGGGACGACATATTCCGCATAAACTGGATTTTTGTTTAGAATAGACTTCCTTTAAACAAAAAATTCCATAAAAGCGGAAATCGTCATCCCTGATAAGCCTGCCCAGGCTAATCTGGGATGACTCTTTACGCACATGTATTAAACCCTGTTTTTCCCGTTTTATTAATGAACTCAATTGTAATATAAATGATACTGAATAAATTTAACAGCAATTTCAACAATAAAAAAAAACATCGATAAAACACTAAAAGTAATGAAATAAGTATAGTTATAATATCCATAAAACACCTAGTTTTACCTGTTAATTATGGTCAAAATGTTGTAATAATGTTTATAAGAATAATATAACAATGTATTTACATAGTTGGAATGTCACTGACTTGTTGGTTTTTTATGTCCCCCAGTCTATACCGGGGGACATATTGTTTTTGCCCTGTCTGTTTGTTTGTTGGTTTGTTTGCAAACTTTAACATTGGCCATAACTTTTGCAATATTGAAGATAGCAACTTGATATTTGGCATGCATGTGTATCTCATTGAGCTGCACATTTTGAGTGGTGAAAGGTCAAGGTCATCCTTCAAGGTCAAAGGTCAAATATATGGCTCAAAATCGCTCAAAAAAGGGGACATAGTGTTTTACAAACACATCACTTGTTTAAATCATGTTTTGCAATGAAAAGTTATATGAGCCTTGCTCTGGGAAAACGGAGTTTTATGCAAGTACCTAAAGTGTTGTCCATGATTAGCCTGTGTCTGCACAGGCTTATCCAATGATTAGCCTGTGTCTGCAGTGTCTGCACAAGCTAATTAGGGATGACACTTTCTGCTTTTATGGTATTTTTTGTTTAATGGAAGTCTCATCTTAAAATCCAGTTTAGGCAGAAAGTGTCTTCCCTTTGTGGGAACTGCACAGGCTTATCAGGGGCGACACTTTACAAACATGCATTAAGTTCCATTTTCCCAGAGCTTGGCTCATATGATTTGGGTTCTTGAACTTAAGTTTGAGCTATCTCGTCTCACAGATACGAAAACTACTCGCAGAACAAGTGAGTCGTTACGAAATAGCTTTTTCAGTGTGAAAGCCATGTTTTAACTTTGCTCGCTTTTTTTTTTGCATTAATTGTTTTTGTTCAGTTGGAATAGAAGGGTAAGACTCATAAAATACTGTATAGATTGCATCTTAAAATCTGTTGAATATCTCTTTTTTTTTGCATGCATGTGTATCTCATGGAGCTGCACATTTTGAGTGGTGTAAGGTCAAGGTCATCCTTCAAGGTCAAAGGTCAAAAATATGGGTCAAAATTGCTCAAAAGGGGATATAGTGTTTCACAAACACATTTTGTTGGTTTTAATTTTTTCAATATCACTTTTTGGTTTAAATTTTTTCAATACCGGTATCTCTTTTTGGTTGTTGCTTTATTTGCTTTTGTAGAATTATGGCCTACAAGTTTTATTTGATATTGAATGAAATGAAACCATATTAACTGATGTTCCTTTATTTTATTTTTATTTTGGTTTAAAAAGAAAGTTTTGTTTTCAATTGTTCATGTTGAACAATTACATTGTGAAAGATAATTGATAACATGCTGTAGGATTTATTACCACGCCTTCTAAGGTTGATAACCAGCAAACACCGTATTTTACGTCTGACAAATCATGAAGTCCATGCATTCTGAATGTCTAAGTGCAACCTAATTCAAAACCAGTCTCTGAATGGCTAAATGCAATATCAATCAAAACCAGTCTCTGAATGGCTAAAAACAATATAAATCAAAACCAGTCTCTGAATGGCTGAATGCAATATTAATCAAAACCAGTCAATCACTCAATTTTTTTTGCTGGTTCTGTTTGGAAAATTAGTCTAAATAATTAGACGTTTTACACAGTATGATCCAGAAACACTGTTACTCTTAACTCAAACAAATCTGGGAAACACCTTTTGCACATGCATTAAGC
Source organism: Dreissena rostriformis (assembly GCA_007657795.1). Lineage (NCBI taxonomy): Eukaryota > Metazoa > Mollusca > Bivalvia > Myida > Dreissenidae > Dreissena > Dreissena rostriformis. Next base: position 7,812 of record VMBQ01012432.1, on the reverse strand, counting down.
CAGGTTTTCCCAAAATGAGGCAAAGCATGTTAAAACTATAAAGCATAAGCACAAAACTAGTCATGATATGTGTGCTATTGTCAAGACCTTCTTGTTTTAATTATCTCCAGTTAATCAACACACTTATACATTGAATTGCTGTTCACTGTGTGTAATGGTTGAAATGCAATTATATTATTGTAAAAAAAGACCCCAAAACGTGTGACTAAAATTCAAGCTTTCTTGAAATAATCCTTCCACTAAACGTTTACCTTCAGCCTGTAAGATTATAGGGTGTAGTTTTCTGGAAAAAAAATGGCGGCTATTATGATTATTTATGATTATGTAATGAATTTTTCGCAAGTTAGCAGCAAGGATGGCGTTGCATCAATGTATAAAGTGCATCAACTTCTTAATTTTAATCTTTGAGGTAAAAAACAGCGCGCTATTTGCGGTAAATTTCGGTACTCTGTTTTGATCAGATCAGTGTCCAAGTCAAAACTGGAAACTCGGTATCCAATGAAAATGAGGCAGTGAGTATGGAAGTTTGGTGTGCGCTCGTAGAGACTTGATGAATGAGCCTCGTTCTGGGAATACTGGGCTTAATGCATGTGCATAAAGTGTCGTCCCAGATAAGCCTGTCCAGTCCTCAACACTTAACTGGATTTGTTAAAAGAGACTTACTTAAAACAAAAAATTCCATTAAAACAGAAAATGTCGTCCCTGATAAGTCTGTGCGGAGATGATTGGCTATTCAGGGACAACACTTTACACATATGCATTTAGCCTAGCTTTCTCAGAACGATAATAGTATGATCTCATGATAAGTCTGTTATGACATCATTTCCTGTATAAAGCGTAATCTTTTATGACATCATTCAGTGTTCGACACTAACTAATCTAAGTAAGGAGTCCTTTGGACTCCCTACTGTACAAATTTAGGAGTCCGAACAGACTTCAGGGAGTCCAAAAATCAGATACTTTGTATATACATTATTGTTCGGGTTATTACAGATGTTAATTGTTATCATATGTTATCTCTCATTGCAACATTATTTAACCCATTCCAATACAATTTAAGTTAATTATTGTAAGGTTTAAACAATATACATTGGTTAATTATGCATTTATATGTATGCTTGCTTGTTAACATTGGGATTAGGGTTAAAAATCATAATCGGAGAATTATGTTTTGTTAGTGTCATAGTTAATGATTCACATCTTACGTGTGTAACAGTCCTATATTTTTCATTGCTTTATATATTTTTGTTCCATAATATTTCTAAGAAATTATTAATTTAAACAATAATACGATTCAGAACAAAGTATTAATACCGGTCATTACTGACCACATCGGCAAAGAGTTGCATTCCCACATTTTAATCACTTTTATCATAACATCAAAGTCTACAGGCAGTCTAAGCGTGTTTTCAAAACGCCTAACATTAATTCCATTTTTTTTCCGGATTTTCTGTTTAATATGTATAAAGTACAATAACTGTTTCAATAATTAATTATATTAAAGACCATAACGATAAAGATACAGCTTGTTTGATTTGAAATTAATTTAGATGAAATGTCAGTTAATAAAATATTCGACATTTTATTTTATTAAAATTAATTACGAAACTTTAAACCATAATTAGAAGATCGTAATGTTCTCTGCGCTACAAAGTGTGTATACAGAAATCAATACACCCTCGCTTTCCATGCGGATGACGTGACGTTGTACATGCAGCATTATTTTCGCGCGCTTTTTATCGGAACAAAGGATCAACATGAAATACATGAGCACTGTTGATTTGAAGATAGTATTGGTTAACGTCGCGTTAACATTTAAATTCGGAAGTGTGTTTCGGAATAAATTTTGTATTATGCTCATTGGATAATTCAACAAAACATTCACACTCACAGTTGTGTAATGATTTTAATAATAATTTGTTAAAACGCTTTACGTGTCGAAAAATGTTTTTTAGTAATATGCATGAAAAGCATAATTTCCATGAGGATTACACCCGTTGCCATCATCAGTCTCTTAAATTACTGGCAATAATTTTATCGTGGAGGGATACACCGTAGGGATAGAAAAGTGTCGTAGGCATAACAAAGTCAAGAAACTGCAATAAACCTCTGAAATAATCGATTGATAGTGACACGTGGTTATTCACGCATTTTCTATCTTCAGTTACTTGGGTCCATGAAACATCAATTGTGTAAACAATTTCGGGTATTATGATGATTTTTATAGTGATAAGAGACTGTTCGGCGAAAGCTAGTTTAATTTAGCAAAAAATACAGAGAAAAAAAACGGCCACGATCGAGTAGATTCGAAGTTCTAGTGTTCCCTTTTTACTACACGCAAGGACTGCGACAGGGAAACAAAATAAATAATTCAGAATGTTTTTTTTTGTCGATGTATTCAAGCAAACTGATGAGTGACATATGATTTCGGATGTGCAAAAGTTCGGACATTCCGATCTCGAGATACGAACAAGTAAATCAATGGATATGTTTATAATTGAAAAATGATTTTCAATGAGTCTGACGGACTGCCTTGACACAAAAACAAGGAGTCAGAGTCCCATTTCCAGGAGTCTCGGACTCCCGTTAGTGTCGAACACTGTCATTTCATATATGGAACATAGCTGAGCGTAGGCTGACATTCATCTAGCAGTAAAATATATAGGTAGCCATTCTTGTTGGACAACAGCTCGATGGAGGAAACAGTAACCCGATCCTTTGGAAATGTTGTGAATTTGAAAGTGTTTCTTTTGCAATTTTAAATATTGTGATCATCATAAGTTGATTTAAAAGTTGGTCAATGAAATAGGACGATGATAAATTTTGAATTTTGTTTAAAAAAATCACATTTTCAATGGTAAGTTTGGGAGCATTTTCTGTTATGTTTTTGGCATTTTGCTAACCCTTTTATTTCAATTTTGCATTGATTGGTTGTTTCTTTTAGAGAAACTGATCTAAAATCTGGTGGTAAAAAGAGTGTTTCATTTGTTGACAACCCCTTTGCAAGGTATTCCATCAGTATATCACTTATCTGTTTGGGCCACTTGCTATTGTATGTCTTATATACACCGCTGTCAGTCAAATATCGTTTCATCATTCATCATACAATGTAACTCTAATCTTCCATGCTTCATCTCTTGTTAGATACTGGAACCGTCTCTTAGACACAAGATTGTGTAGCTGCAGAAAGCTGGTTAAGACAATGATTATTTTGCTGGAGTGATATGAGCCTGGATCTGGGAAAACTGGGCTTAATGCTTGTGCATGAATTGTAATCCCAGATAAGCCTGTGCTGTGTGAAGAAAGTCTCTTCTAAACAAAATCCAGTCTAGGCAGAAAGTGTCATCACTTATTAGCCTTTGCAGACTGCACAGGCTCATCTGGGACAACACTTTAAGCATATGCATTTAACCCAGATTTCCCATAACAAGGCTCATATTTTCTTCATGTTTTGTTTGTAGATACTCTTATAATAGTGGTTTTACTCAGCAGTAAGTATAGGTGCAACACTTGCGGGCTATGTTGAATGTCCACACATAACACTTCTGTGTCTTTTCCTTTTAATGGGCCACATTCTTGGAAAACTGGGCTTAAAGCATGTTCATAGTGTTGTCCCAGATAAACCAGTACAGACTGCACAGGCTAATCTGGGAAGACACTATGCACATGCATTAAGCCCAGTTTTCCCAGAATGCCGCTATAATACTGCAAAGGGTGGGATCTGCTGCTCTGATCTTGTCCTTATATTTTACTAATGTAGATGTTGTTGGCCAACAGATCTTAGTTGCTATCTGGTTCTGTTTGGTATGTGGAATGCTTCTGGCTTTATGTTCATCTCGCTTCTATTTAAATACACACTCCACTTTGGACAGATTCTCTTTGGGGTACATTTACCTGACCAAGAAATTCTAGCAAATTATTTTGTTGGCGTAGCACTCTGTGCATCAATTTAAAACTTTTAAAGATATGTTGTTTATACTACGTAGAATTACAAATATGTTGTTTTTTTGTACCTCTCACTATTTGTTGCAGAGTTATTTGCCCTTGAACTTGGGCCATTGATTAAATTTATAAACCAAAATCTTTTTGTCTTTGTGTATGATCAATGTGGAGTAGGGAACGACAAAATGTTGTACTTAATTTTATTAATACTCATGTTTTGAATCTGCTTGAAATGAGTTATTGTGGGGGTATTTGTCATATTGAATGACATTTTTATTTTATTTTAAATGAAATTGGGCTGCGCTCTGTGAAAAGGGGGTTTAATGCATGTGCGTAAAGTGTCGTCCCAAATAAGCCTGTGCAGTCCGCACAGGCTAATCATGGACGACACTTTCTGCCTAAACAAGATTTTCATTAAGAAGAGTCTTCCTTCAAACGAAAAATACAATAAAAGCGGAAAGTGTCATCCCTGATAAGCCTGTGCTAATCTGGGATGACACTTTACACACATGCATTAAAAACCCTTTTCACAGAGCGAGGCTCAATGCAATTAAACATCTCAACAATCTTTTAATTTTAAGTCTTCAAATTTCTTAATTAGAATTTTGTTTCTATATACCCTGTTCAGATTGTTTCATACCCAGCAAGGGTTTCAGGAATCTTAACTGACATAATGTCTAGTGTATTAAATTTAACAGTTCCACATTTTTTATACAAATAAGTGGATAATAAGGTGTAGGTATTCATAAGTTTTTGCATTGCACCTAAATAGAAATGAGCCTCTTTCTGGGAAAAGGGGGTCAAATGAATGTGTGTAAAGTGTTGTCCCAGATTAGCCTGTGCAATTTGCACAGGCTTATCAGGGACAACACTTTTGGCTCTTATAGAACTGCTTGTATAAAGGAAGTCATCTCTTTCCCAAAGCGACTTGCCCATATGTGATGGCTGCTGTTTCAGGCTTGACGACTATGGCCATATTATTACCCAGCGCTACCTTGACAACAGGGGATGGAACTCTGGGTACTATACATGCACAAACATACACATGGTCACCTCTTGGAAGCTACCTGAAATTTAATCTTGAAACAATGTTGTAAATGATATTTTACTATGTTGTTTTTTTGTTTATAATATATTTTTTGTTTTTGGAACATATGCGGTATTGAAGAAATTCAACATCAAATATTGCTGAATATTTATGTAAAACAAATAAATTGTTGTATTTGTAATATCAGATATAATTATAGTAGTCCTAGGAAAGTAACCCAACTGCCTTTAAAAAAAAGTTTCTTTTTGGAAATAATTAAACTATTTCTCACTTTCAAATACTTGAGCCTTGTTCTGAGAAAACTGGGCTAAATGCATGTTCGTAAAGTTTTGTCCCAGATTCGCCTGTGCAGTCCCCACAAGCTAATCAGGACAACACTTTCGGCTTTTATGGAATTTTCTGTTTAAAGGAGGTCTCCTAAACAAAAATCCAGTTTTGGCGGAAAGTGTTATCCCAAATTAGCCGTGCCGACTGCACAGGCTAATCTGGGACAACACTTTACGCACATGCATTAAGCCCAGTTTTTGCAGAACCAGGCTCATGTTATTGTCTTAAATGTGAAGGTTGCTGCCAAGGGTTTGAGTGCTTGCCAAGTGACCCCTGTTTTATTCGTGTTCATGCGTTTGTCATGTACATGTGTCAGGTTTCTCTCCAGCTGATGCAGCTGAAGTTTCACTTTTTTGTGTATTTGAGAGTTGCATCATTTGTCTTGTATGTTGGTTTGACCTGTCTTTCAGTTTTAATGCCCCCTTCTTCGTAGAAGAGGGGGTATATTGTTTTTGGCCTGTCTGTCTGTCTGTCATTCTGTCTGTCCCAAAACTTTAACCTTGGTTAAAGTTTGGTCATAACTTTTGCAATATTGAAGATAGCAACTTCATATTCGGCATGCATGTGTATCTCGTGGAGCTGCACATTTTGAGTGGTGAAAGGTCAATGTCATCCTTCAAGGTCAAAGGTCAAATATAAGGGTCAAAATCGCTCAAAAGGGGGCATTGTGTTTCTGACAAACACATCTCCTGTTGCTTTTGAAGTTGGTTGTCTGTGTGTGACAGCTGTCAGTGGTCAGTCTGGGTCAGGGGTGTAGTTAGACATGTTAATCATTAAGTTGCACATGACTTAGTATATTAGCTAAGCTCTGAGAAATCGGGGCTTAATGCATTTACGTTTAGTGTCGTCCCAGATCATTAGCCTTTGCAGTCTGCATAAGCTAATCAGGGACACCACTTTCCGCATAGACTGGATTTTTGTTTAGAAGAGACTTTCTTTAAGCAAAAAATTACATATAAATGGAAAGTGTTGTCCATGAATATGGGACATCACTTTACGCACATGCATTAAGCCCAGTTTTTCCAGAGCTATGCTTATTTCTGTCCACACTTGGTCTGATGGTTGGCTTAGAGATAAGAATAAATCTCTGTATAGTTACTGCCATCCATGGTTATTACTTGTATTTATGCTAAAAAGAATTATTTAATAGTTTTATTGAAACATTGGCAGAGTCAATTATAAACATAAATATTAGCAAACAAACATATTATATTTTTATGCCCCCGAAGGTGGGCATATAGTGATCGCACTGTACGTCTGTCCGTCCGTCTGTCTGTCCTTCTGAAATTCCATCACACTTTGTGTTTAGGTTTCGAAAAATGGTCATAACTTTTGCAATATTGATATAGCAACTTGATATTTGGCATGCATGTGTATCTCATCGAGCTGCACATTTTGAGTGGTGAATGGTCAAGGTCATCCTTCAAGGTCAAAGGTAAAAAAAATATTAAAAAAAATCAAAGCGCCGCAGTAGGGGGCATTGTGTTTCTGACAAAAACATCTCTTGTTTTTAAATAATCTGTTTACCCCTTTCAATTTTTAAGTTTGCACATTTGTTGGGTGGCCTTTTCTTTTGTTTTTTATGTAGTTATAATTGTGTCTACATTTGTTGTATTTCAAGTATAACATTTTATGTTTTGTGTATTTTTTTCTAGGTCACGGATCTTTTCTCGTCCTAAATTTAGTTATTTCGATAGTTACGCACTCAGAATAATTTGAAAAATATGTTAACATATGTAAATTTGTATTGATGTTATTTTGACAATACTTTTACATCACATTGCACACTTGTTTACCCACGTTTTCATGTTACTGGGAAAGGTTCATGGTAAAATATGTTCATGGAGGTTGAGTGTTACGTCTGTTGGAATCATCAAGAATAGTTGTGGGAGGGAAAACTAGCAGTTAAAGATTTTTGCAGCCTATGTGTTTTGTGGATATTTGAGGCTTGCTCTCGGACATTGGGCTTAATGCATTTGCGTAAATTGTCGTCCTATCTAGCGTACGCAGTCCTAACAGGCTAATAGTCAGTTACCACACTTTACGCCTATACTTGTTTTTCGTTTGGAAGAGACTTCCTTTAAATAAAAAATTCCATTAAAGCGGAATGTTTTCCCCCTGACTAGCCTGTGTGATCTGCACAGGCTTTTATGGGATGATAAGTTAAGCAGAAGCATTAAGCCCTGTTTTCCCAGAGCGTGGCTGATTTATATAACTAAGCTGTCTATGTTGAGCTACATGTGACTGTCTGGTAGTGCCAGCTGGTGTAGTGCCTTGTGGTAGGGCTGTGGAGTAGAGACATGTTCTTGGAAAATTGGGCTAAATGCATGTGTGTAAAGTGTCGTCCCAGATTAGCCTGTGCAATCAGGGACAACACTTTCTTTGTTTTCTCGTATGGAAGTTTTCGTTAAAAGTAAGTCACTTCTTAATTTAAATTCAGTCTAGATGGAAAATGTGATCCCTGATTAGCCTTAGCTGACTGCAGAGGTCAATCA